>JAVYIG010005994.1:0-125972 GCA_035222895.1 Strongylocentrotus droebachiensis | reverse complement strand
TGTATTGATCTGACTTCATCGTCAATTTCAAAAGTGCAAATGGCCGAAACCACCTTTAACTCACAGAAAGGTAACAATGTAAATCTGACACGAAAAGAAAGCCGTGAAGGTGAGATATGAGAAAGGTCATAGTGCTTGAGGATTGAAAAGGTCTTCCACGGTGAAAAGACTCATCAGTCATCCGCAACCAAGGGATGAATATCAAAATGGCAGTTCGAAGGCGATGTGGTGATTTTGGACATCCATCTTTCTCCCCTTTTTTGAGTCATTTTGGGATTCATTTAATTTGTAGTTGATTTAACTCTAAATGATTGTGGAATTCACTCCAAATTAAATTGAGAGTTCTTACCAACATGGTTCTTGATGTGTGTACTAATGGTCGAATTCAGCATGGAATCCAAGTATTCACTCCAAGCCTTGCCTACGCTAGCACCGGCTATGATGTTATCCATGATCATACTCCAACCAATCACAAAGGCGAAGAACTCCCCGATTGTGACGTAAGAATAGGTGTAGGCGGAGCCAGTCTTGGGCACACGGGCGCCGAACTCGGCATAGCACAACCCTGCATGGGGACGGGGGAGAAAGAAAAGTTTGAGGTTTTTTTTATAGAAATGGTATCACGTCCAAAACTTCACTCTATTATACATTTGAGTAAATTCACAGTATGCGATATAATTTAAAAATAGGAATATATTTATATAAAGAATCCCATCTAGAATGGCTCGGTTTTTCGTCCTCCGTATATATGAACATGTTACACAAATGTAATAATGACAACATAATGGCGACGCGTTTTTTGTTAAGTGTAAATAAATTGGATAAAACTTATTTCAAGTTAATAAAATAATTAACTGGCATCATCAAAATCACCAAGTCTGACGAAACGAACAATACGTTTTTTTTTTAAGACGGGAGTAAGTTTTTGAAGGAAAAAAAAAAGAAAAAATATATAAATATTTTCGTCCTTTAGTCAAGCAAACAACAGTCTTTACCATTTTTTCAACGTCCAGAATTGAAAAAAATTGTAAAGAATGCTTATAAGAATTATCATGCTCAAAACAAAAAATGAACAAAATTAAGCAGATCTTAGAAGAAAAAAAAATGTGCTAGAATTTGTTTTTGTTATTCAGCTTTTGTTATTTTTATTATAAATATTCACAAACAGCTATGATATTATCAAATTTGAAAACTGAGTGGAAACTCATCTATTGCGCATGGTCTTATTATGAAGTCAGTATAATGGCTTGCGATACCATGAACTCATCAGTTGATTTGCATTAAAGTATTCGTGGCAGTTACCTAATGAGTGTTTAGCATTGGAAATAAGAATACGTGTTTGGGAAAGTGCGTTCTGAATTATCTCTTTAATCGCAATCAAGCTGGGATTAGTTTGGAACGATTTTCAATTTGAAGCAAATTTAAGGAGGATTACTAAGCTTTCTTTATAATATATTCTGTCACAATTGGATAGCTGGTTGTATATTACAATTATGTTTATTCAATTTTCCATTCTTATTATCAAGGATAAACGACGAGACAAAACGAGAGTGACAGAGTTGAAATTGAGTATAGAGGGGAAAAAAAGAAAAGGGGGATAGATAGACTGAGAGGCAGGAAGAAAGATAATCTGAGAGGAGAGGCAGAAAGAACCAGAGCGAGATAGAGAGAGAGAGGAAGAGAGAGAGGAAGAGAGAGAGAGAGAAAGAGAGAGAGGGAGGGAGCAAGGAGAGAGAGAAAGAGAGAGAGAGAGACAGACAGACAGACACAGAGAGGGACAGAATGGGATTAGGAGAGACAACGGAGGAAGATAAGGGAGGTGAGGGAGAAAGAAAGAAAGATAGGAGACAGAGAGAAAGAGGAAGAAACAGAGAAAGAATAAAAGAGAAAACAGAGATAAAGAGAAGAGAGAGAAAGGTAGATACATGTATATGTTAGAGAAAGAGAGAGAGAGAGAGAGGGGGAGAGATAGACAGATGGAGAGAGATATGTTTGAGAAAGAGAGAGAGAGAGAGAGAAAGAGGGGGAGGGAGAACTTTAGCAGTTCTACAAGGTCGACATGCACGCATCAATTTCCGATAATCTAATTCCATATGCATATTACTAACTGCCTTATCTGCCTTGCATCTTGGTAAATGCAAAATGGCGAGGAAACTGGCAATACATGTAGGTTTTTGACAACCGTGGCATTCTGTGATACTGCCGCTGAAACATACCTACTGCCGCTGTAATATTCCTACTGCATCCCGCTATCACATTCCCATTGCAGGTGTCTATGTATGTATATCCAGTATAATTTCATTATCTGTCCTCGTTTCTGAATGTCGTGCATTTATATTCAATTATGTCTTTTTAATTTCTGTCAATATTTTCTCTGTTTCTTGCAATACAGTATACACATTATGACGGTTCATTTCTTTCTACTCCATTACTCCCTCTTTCTTCTTCGCATTTGTCAAATTTCCACTCCTCTACTATTTTCCAGTTTAAGGACTATTTGAAAATATTAAATGTATTGTTAATGTTATTTCATAGACATAGGCATTGTGGTGAAAATGTCATAAAATTGATAAAACTAAATCTCTATCATTCTTCAAATTATGGACTTTTTCAACATGAAGGCATTAGTAGTTTATTTATAGTTGACATCATAGACATAATGGAGAAAACATTTCCATCGTTTAAATATAATTCTCGTTATTTCGATTAAATTTAGAGAACATTTATTTACGACTTTTAACGTTAAATTACTTTCCTCAAAACCTCAACTGAGTGCTTATTCATCTTCAATTCTTCGAGAAAAAAAATTAAGTAACTCTTACGAATACGCCAAAACATCAAATAGTCACGTCTATTTATGATTGATCTGCTTCTTTAAGTAACTGTTGTACCAAACCTATTCAGTCATCAAGGCTACAGCATATCGGCGGACAATAAAGCAAGATATATTGACCTAACTTCCTCCGATCTCTGCTCAAGCGGTAGCTATTACAAGATCATGCATGCATCACGCTCGAATAGACACATACGGAGAAAGCATAATTACATGAATTTTTAACATAATTTGTCCAACGAAGCTCTAACGCTGGTTTTGCGATGATATGTGTTTTGGATACAGTTTGTTGAATTCAAAATCATGTTTATAGTACACATTAATGCGTTTGTACCAGTAAGTTTAATTATTTGATGTAAAGTTAGTATTCGCTAACAGAGGCCAACCAGTAAAGTAAAACGGTAGGGGTACGGCCCGCCCCCCCCCCCCCCCCCCACTCAGTGTTATTTAAGGTACGCATATGCTCGTACCCTCTTTTTGAAAGCACCTGAGGACTGCCAACATTTCCGAACCCCCCTTTCGCGGGCTTTTCCTGCCTTGGAGACCCCCCTAAATCAGGAAAAATGCTCAATGTACCCCCCTAAATTCGGAATAATTTCTCAGGAGTCCAAAGAGATGAGAGAAAAAAAGAAAAACACCCCCTTTTTAAAGAAATCTCCAGGTGAAAAGTCAAATACACCCCTTTTTTTACAATTCTCGGGCCGGACTTTGTCGCACGAAAAGTACCCCTTTACCGGACATTTTGGCAACACGCATGCAGTCATTCCGACCTCTGAGTGGGGGGGGGGCCGGGGGGGGGGGGTAGGGGGGGTAACAGTTTGGTCTGGAGTCATATGGCAGCCCTATGCACTCAAAACATGCAGTATAATAATGATTGGTTTCAACCGATGTCATAAAAATTATGAATCTAATTTTGACAGACTGTATAACCATGAAATTTCAAAGAGATTTGAGCAAGAAATATCCAAATTTTCTCATAATTATATCTTTAGTATATCCATTATCTCATCAATTCAATTGATGATGGTAACTGTATTTTTCTAAAATAATTATCATCAAAACTATTTTTTGCAGGAGAATTGTGAGAAACATATTAGGTATTGGTCAACTATAAACAGCCTTTTCTGGAATTAAGTTGAGTTTACTTAATAAATTAAAAACGATATTTCTCATAGCCCGCGATAACTTATGATACTTACACCCTATATCTAGAAATCGAACATTATTGTCCTTTACTAATTCCTTTTTTTTTCTGGATCAAATCTTTACGCAACCAATTTTAATATCAAGAATTCAAGTTGATCATATTTATGTCGTTATTAAAGTGACACTTCTTCTACTGTCCTTATTCATATAAATCCTAATTTGACATTTCACTAGTGTAACCATGGTAACATACAAAAAGGTTGTCTAATAGGCCTGTTTACTAATGATATGCGAGTGACGTCATAATCCCTCGCACCCTAGCGATTGTTACTACGTAGGGCAAGCTTTGCGTGGTGCGGCACGGTCGCCACATTGTTTTTCCATGCCCGCTACGCTATACACATACAAAGCCATTGCTAGCGACCGCGACGTTTTTTCACCCTAATTTCTACAATGGCATCGCCTTCGACATCGAGTTGTAGTTCCAGCAAGCCGTTTTCGCAGTGGACAGTGAAGGAGCTCACCGATTATTTAAGAAAGAGAGGAGTTACGACATCAGGGTACAACAAACAGAAACTAGTTCAACTTGCGACTGCTGTGGCCGATATCGCTTTGCCCCAAGACCCGGACCTTGCGAGCTTCGACTCCGCACGGTCGCTGCGGGAGAAGTTGGAGCGTGCGGGGTGCTCGTTCGACGACCCAATGAAAATCACCGGCTACACCGAGAACTTTGAAAGTATACCAGATTTCGGATTATACGACATTTTCACCTACAAAATGTTTTGAACAGACGTAGGTATTCCTTGAAATCCTGTCGATTCCAAAGTCCTTTCTTCCACAATTCTTAATCCATATTTTACACTTCTCCAGGTTCGTCTTTGGTTTGGGGAACGGGATGAAAAACACACCATTCATATGGGGTCTGTCTGCGTACCGTGAATCGCTGTTACACGTGCCGTAACAGCAATGCTTACCTCCCATTTTTGCGATATTTCGTCGGATTTCGGAAAATAAAATCGAAGATTTGTCATGTACAACTGAGAAAAACTATATTTATTTTAATTATATACCCTAAGGTTGGAAAACAAACAGTTTTAAACGAAGTTTATTAGGACGATGATCAGCCTTTTTTTCCTCGCATTCCCCACATCGCCGTATACAAAGTGTGTGTAGCAGGGCCGTAGCAGACACTGCGCTCGGTTTGTTTGCCAGAGCTTACAACCGTGTGCAAATTTAAAGGTCCGTGAATACATTAGTAAACAGGCCTATTAGAGGAAAAGGAAAGTTATTGATAAAGTGAAAAACTTCGATGTCAAAAATAAAATTACGTCTCTACAAAGAAAACTATTTCGTGACTCCAGGGTATCTAGCGCACAAAGTAAAGGGAAATCAAACCTTAATAAAACAGATTGATTCGATTTTAGAATGTTTTCGCTTCAAGTTTCGGAAAAACGTCTTCTCCTTGCTGAAGCTAACGAACCTTGCTCATCTGCTTCAAAGATATTGTCTAAAATGCAATATTGCCTAGGGCTACGACTGCAACCCATTTCAATCTCGCTTCAGCTCTCTCTCTCTCTCTCTAACTCTCTCTTTATCTCTTTCTCATGGACCTTCACTTCTTTTCTTTTTCTCTCTCACTCTCGCTTAATCACTTTCTTAAGCCATTCTCAGCTCTCTCTTTATATCACACCCTGTTTTTTTCTCCGTATAATTTCACAAGATTGTCTTTAGGGTTTTCTCTCCTACCTTTTACTGTCCATTGCTATATTCCTCCCCCTTTCTCTTGTAAGGTTCCTCTCCAATCTTTCCCCTTTATTCCATACTCTTTTCCATCTCGTTTGCGTTTTATACTCTCTTTCATTTTTCGTCTGTATATTTTGGTCTCCATGTCTTTTGCTAAGTGTCTGCAATTCTATGTACATCCCAATCGCTCTCTTTCTCTTTCTCTCCTTTTGTGTCTCGTTCTCTCTTTTCCCTCCCCCTCTCTGTCTGCCTGTGTGCGTGTCTGTGTCTGTTTCTCTCCCTATCCTCTATCTTACTCCCTTTCTCCCTCTATCACTCTGTCCACACCCCCCCCCCCCCCTTCCCGCTCTCGCCCTCTCTCTAAAATAGAGCCTCCAAAAATCTATAAAACTTTCTCCATAGAACTTTGGTTATGTTATACAGAGTTAAAGCGATTATTAATTACAAGGTCTGTGTGTACGTTGCCTGCTGCTATGTCGTAAAAGCTGCGAAAAATATTCCGAATTTTCACGGTACTTTGTTATTGAAGATATCATGATGAATGGGGAATTAAAATTGGAGTTGGTGGTTATGAATACTGATTTAGAAATATTCATATTATGCTTGATATTGGTTTAATCTAATTATGGTACAGCCTTTGAATTGCTGGTGATTAATTAGACAAGCATACGGTAGTTCAATTGGTTATTATTTGTGTATACCGGCATGCTTTTTTGGACCACACTGTTTAATTCTGCGTTCTTGTCTGCGATGTGTTTTCTATTTCTCGTTTACTCTGTCACATAAAAGTACTGCTGTGGTAAATTACCTACATGTATATTTATTCATGAATCTTCATGATTATTTGACATTTTGTAGTTTTACGGAAACAGCCAAAGATTTGTTTTTAATGCCGATTGACTTTTATTTGTGTATGTATAACTAATAAATAAACTGATACTTCTGTTTACCATGAAATTATATTATGAAATTCTTGTATGCCTACTAGTCTCTAGCCTTGCACGATTGTCCAATCGGGTGAGGTGGTATGCATTCCATAGACCCGTTTCACAAACCCTTTTTTTCAATGACAAATGAGAAAAATCAGTGACAAATCCGCTGATAATCAATCAGAAGCAAGGATTTCACTGGCTTATAACAAAAATCCCTCTAAATCCCAACGAAAGGTATTAGAGAGAGAGAGGGGGGGTCGAGAGAGTGGATGAGTGAGTGAGTGAGTGAGTGAGTGAGTGCGTGTGTATGTATGTGAGAGAGAGAAAAAAGGAGATAGAGAGAGAGAAAGGGAAGAGAGGGGAAGGGAGGGAGGGGAAGGGAGAGAGAGAAAGAGAGAGAGTGAAAGAGAGAGAGAGAAAGAGATGGAGGGAGCGAGAGAGAAAGAAATAGAGATAGTGGTGAGGTTTCAAAGGTGTGTGTGTCTGTGCGTGAAGGGGGAAGGGGGGGGGGGGGCTTTCTGCACTAAAATCTTGTTATAATGTATATCTCAATAGAGGCATCCGCTTTCACCCCTGTACCCGCCTTGGCCTTTACTATTCAACATTGATTAACAGGACATGATAAAAATGAAATTCGTTTGATGCTAACAATCTTCAATATCCCACATGAATTCTAAACCAGACGGTCTCGAATTGTTTCTGACAATCCTATCAATTTTTATTTGGCCGATGAAATAGTTTCAAAAGTGCATCTTCATTAAATTTGATCCCTCAAAGCTATGAATTTCAGCGACAAGGGTCGCATTCTTTCTCCTTTTATAATTTTGATTGATGCAACAGAAATCCTTGATGGATTTGGTCATTCACAATTTGCATAATATATTTCATAGCCATTATCGAGGGGGGAGGGGGAGAGGTGTATGTTTATTTATTTTATAAGTTTTGACGAACATAAAATACGTAGAATGTAACTGCTTCTTACAGATGGAAGAAAACTCAAACACAACCAACTAAGCAAGGAACCAACCAACAACAAACGAAGCCATTCTATATAAATGATATCGTAATCGTTCTCAATACAATGCATGACATTTCACAAAACCGAATCATCTGTAGGTCTACAACCGTTACATGCCTTCTATTCTGGACATTTCTAGTCAATGCTATTCCGAGTGCTCGGTTTTATTGAACCTTCTAATGATTGTCAGTTCTTGCGGAAAATATAAGCCGATAATGCATAAAAGAGGCATTCAAAGGCTGTCAAGTTGTTTGCTGCACTCGGCATAAGACCAAGTCGATTTAAAGAGACAGTCAGAAAGGTTTTTTTGATATGTTTTGCAGCTAGGCTACTTGTAAAACATATCTCGGCGAGTAAGTGGAATACATAATGGATACCATAAATTAGCATTACCATGGAGTTCAACGATGTTTAGTTGACAGTAGTCAATTGGGGCAGTAAATTAGAAATGGTCAAAATATCTGGTTGATCAAAGCACGGCATGTTTTGTCCGTGACGAACAGGGTATTAGGATTCGAAAATAAATAAATAAACAAACTAACTAAATAAAAAACAAAACTGAAAGGATAAAGAAAAAATTATCTAATTCTATCATGCTTTTGCATTCTGAAACATGAATGACAGTGACTAGAAGTAATTTAAAACCAAATATGATGATGCTCCGCTGTCTGTTCAGACCCATATGACAATGTTCAGTATGCTTTGCATCATCTACTACTTAATATACTTGATCAATAATGACCGCTACGCAGCTCCAACTTTCAAGATAATAATTTTGAGTAATAATCATTAAACAAAAATGTCCAGAAGCAGTTAGGATATTTTGAATATGCGAATGATTGGTCACTGTGTGATTTAAAAACAAAACAATTGCAGAGATGAGAAGTTGATTGAGTTTTGTTGAAATAACACCAGGTGTAGATTGAGCACTGCACACATAATTATAATATGGGACGACAAAACAGATGACATAGTTGTAAACCTTAATGAAATGGAAGCTCATATTCGGGGCATACATTTTGTAAGTTTCATGGGCAATCCTTCTCATGTGAATTTTCTCTCATCCATGATAGAAATCCACATATTACGATGAATACAAAATGTAAAAGAGCAACAATATATTCCCCACTACCAGACCTCAACGTTCTCTTTGAAGGTCGGACCAGTTTTGGAAACGTAACCTTCTCAAAAATGAAATGGAAGCTCAAATTACAAATCATGTGAAAGAATATGTTTGACTTATACGTGATGATACACATTTTGCCGGGAAACCGCCTACTGATTGATACATTTGGTAAATTATCATATCGATCCGGCCTGGATAGATATCGCGAATGCATTTCAACATAGAACATTTGGGCATACATGACCAGGTGCTCCCTTTTCCTTCTACTCACTTTCACAGTTTGTTTAAATTAATTAAACATAATGTTCATGATTTGTATATTTTAAACTGTCTGTACTTTATCACATGCAGTGGCGTAGACAGGTTCGTACACCTGGGGGGGATGACTCAGGGGCGGATCTAGCTTTTTGCTAAGGGGGGGGTTGACCAAAATAATGACGATGCGGAGTATCGTCCACGAGCCGCGAAGCGGCGAGCCGATTTTTTTTTGGGTGTTTATTTGAACCCCGTAAGTGATGTTTTCCTGGCATCTATTAACACAATGGAGACCATAAAAAGTAGTGCATGATAACGTCTTTTTAAATCAAGTAACAGTTAAATACACAGTTATATCCAGAGTTATCATGTGTTTGGTTAAGTTACCAGATGAGTTGAATATCTTCTCACAATATTTGCACTTGAAAGAGTTTCTCTCCAGCGTGCGTTCTTTTTTCTTTCTTTTTTTCTTTTTTTCCCCTTTTTTTGGTTTTGTTTGTTTTTTGGGCCGCCCAAGGGGGGGGGTTTAAACCCCCTTACCCCCCCCCCCCCCCCCATAGATCCGCGCCTGTTTAATCTTGTGGTTATCTTGTGGTTTCCAAACCACAAGATAACCACAAAATACTTGTAAGATTTTCTTTTTTTTACCGTCTGAATTGGTTTTCACCGTGTGAATGCGGCTAATAACAATAAACACAATTACAATAATGATGAGGATTATTATTATCATCATCATAATTATTATTATTATTAATATTATAATTGTTATCATTATTATTATTACTATTATTATCATCATTATGACTTATTAAGTAAGCAAATATCATTCCCAAAAACCTGGGGGGGATGATTGTACATGCCATCCCACCTTGTGAGGTGGGGGGGGGGGATGCATCCCCCTCATCCCCCCCGTTGTCTACGCCCCTGATCACATGTATACAATTATTTGTTTGTTTTTAACGGAAATAAAGTCTTTTGAATTTGAATTGATTTTCTGCTTTTTCCGCATTAAGGTTGAACTATTGCCATCTAAACCTCTGAAGGCAATACTGAATGGATATTTTGAACCCAAAACCCTTGAACCGCAATTTTACCGCTACCAGTCTTTACCTTTAAAAGGTAAGTCAACCTCTTTCGTTCATCGATTCTCTAGCCGGCCATCGGGTGCAGGTGGTTCTCTCACCGAACTGAATCCCGCTGAGAGCGCTTCTTCGCCGAACTCGCACCTATTCTTTTCAATTTGTCTACGCTTTCCCCATGCCATTCAAATTCTGGACATGATGTATTGAGGGATTTCCGTTCATGTATGTGAAGGGAATTTTCCAATTTTCATTTGGCATTTCTAAATGAAAAAGGCAGAACGTGTATCGAAATGATTCTTTCAATTAATGTACAACTCGTAAGTGGACATGCATGGTTGTATGATTAATACATGTTTCCATTTTCTGAATTTAGATTATACTATTTTGCCCTTTAAAAGAAATAATGCTCTGTAAAAATGTTATGTAAATATTTGTTAATATGTTTAATTATGTTGAAAATATTTCAAAAGGGGGAAGGGGCAGTTGGAAGAAGCTTCTAAAATGTGTCACTTGAGACAAAGATGCCTCCTTATCATAATTCATGATGAGGCATCGTCTTTCATATTCCTCAAGATAAAATCTTCCTCTCTCTCTCTCTCTCTCTCTCTCTCTTCCCCTCCCTCTCTCTTTCACTCTCTCTCTCTCTCTCTCTCCCATTCCTGAACGACCATCTCATGGACCAGCTCTTGATGAGGATGAAGATACTAAGATAGAGAGGCGCGGCTAGCGTTCCCATGGGAACCCCTCATCCACCTTCCCAATCCTCTCCCAGCATCACAAGCGTAAACACTCGGCGTTAACAAAAGCCTCCTTCAAAAGCTCTTTGCGAACATTTTCCTCCTCATGAATAAATATGACCTTTAAAGGAGCTGGCGGTTACGGTTGATATCATATTGCATAATTTATTTCCTAGCTTTGGCGGAGGAGGCGAATTTTATTCTCACTGAGATGGAAATCCGCGGACGACATGCATTTTGACTGAATTCATATTTCTTCTCCGTGACTTTTACGTGAATGTTCGCGGTCTATAGATTTCAAAAGGTAACGTCTGAAAGAAATATTTGAAGAAAACGATAGAAGCAAGCTAGAATTTGCTTTTCGCAAGATAAACGCTGCTTTCTCCCGATTCTACGGAACGGTCAGAACATTAAAAGCATGAATAGTGTATTGGATTAGATATTCATCGTATTGGTTTTCATATTCTTCATAGGATTGTTATCTTCACATCACGATGCTCGAGGCCGTCGTATTCTGAACGGGAAAAGGTAGAAGCACAGAAGCTCCAGTTGTTAGACAGGCAGCAGACATTGGGCATGTTTATGCACTACTAATTAATTTGTTTTATAGATATCATCAAAGAGTATCTTAAAACATTGTTTAGCACAAAAGTTGACAAAATGTAGTACTGTCATGCCTTTATGCACAGTGTCATGTCTGTCGTAAGCTAGTTGTTTCAATGGAGATGCTAAGAGTTGTGGGTTCAAGCCCCAGAACTACACTACTGCACTTTGACAAGGCATTCATTTTCACTTGCTACTCTCGACCCAGGTGTCGAATATGGATATCATGTTAGGAAGTACTTTGTCAATGTACTTGTAAAATAAAGAAGATAAAATAGGAGGTGAGAAAACAGTCCTTTGCTAAAGCTAGAAGGACGTTAAAATATGTTGTATACAAAATTATGAGTAACGCGATCACAACTTAATCCAACTATCAACTCAACGCAATTTCACTACCCTATGGTACGCATTTATGACGTATCAGTCATGTTCGGTTTACATTATACGTCACTGTCATGTTGTCACACTTTGATTTTGGTGGTGCACAAGGCTTTTCAAATTGCTTTAGGTTGATTTTTCGAAAGTAGCTGCGATCCCGTTCAGTTAACACCCTTCTGGCTCTCACCAGACGTTGAAATCATGACAATGAATTTTGAAATCATTATTGTTGTACCATTATGCAATAAAAAGACTGCTTACTGATATGAAGTAAGATTAAATCATAGTAAGATTGGAGTGATAAGATATGAACTTACCGGATAACAAAGACACTACTGCGGCAATCAAGAAGGAGAGAACAATGGCTGGTCCGGCCACCTCACGGGCTACTTGCCCAGCCAGGACGTAGATACCTGCCCCAAGGGTACTCCCGACTCCAATGGCTGTCAGATCCCACATACTCAGACATCTCTTCAGTTCACTCTGTTCGATATCCTCCGAGTCCAACTTCTTGGTCCGACTGAGACGTTGGAAGCAACTGCTGAAGAACTCTTTCACCTTGACGGCTTTGGGTGTCGCCATATTGGATGGTATTGACAAGTGCCTCTGGATGAAGTCGTGGAAGACCTATCAACCTGAAATCCAGTGTTTCTTGAAGTGTGTGTAGTCTTGTGAAGGGACTAGGAGATCAAGATCGGTCGGTATAGTCCTATCCCTACAGGGAACAAATCAATACAGTTTGAGAGTCATTAGTATTAGCATGATACACTATATTTTCCTCATTTTTTTTATTAGTAGCTAAGCATAGGCATTTCCTATAGGCCATTCTCGAAATGTAACCCTCTCCTCTATAATTTCCCCTCATTAACAAGAGACAGTGGTATGTAACTTCTCCCAGCTCAGCATATTATGGTCACGAATGAATTGCATTCTTTCATACAATACCTCCACATTATCTTTCTTTTCCTGTTGATGCTACAGCACATCTGACATAGCAACTCCTATGTTGGTATTGTATGGCATATTGTAAAAAGATGGTGAGCTCTGGTGAAGCTACATACCGCTGTCTCTTGTTAGCTCACTAATGATTGACAGATGATATCACAAGATGAATGAGATCTGAAACATGTTTTTAGGGTGGAGCTAAGCAGGCCTGAGAAAATTATTTTAACAACTATTTAAAAATCTATGAAATATAATTCGATGTTTGAATAACACGGTATGAGTTGTATGCAGCCCTTCACATCAACATGAATCAACTTATATTTGGATATCACTTAGTAGAGAACAGAAAGTGAGAGAGAGTAAGAAAAGAAATATTGAAAGAGAGAGATAAAGAGAGAGATAGAGAGAGAGAGAGAGAGAGAGAGAGTGAAAGAGAGAAAGAGAGATTGAGAACAAAGAGCAAGAGACAGAGAGGCAGATATATACACAATGTATAAACAGATATATATAATACATTGTGTATATATATCTATATTTAGTGAGAACAAGATAGAGAGACAGAGAGAGACAGAAACAGAGACAGAGAGAGAGCGAGGGGGAAGAGAGAGAGGGGGATATATACAGAGAGAGAGAGAAACAGAGATAGAGAGAGAGAGAGACATCACAAACTAGAAGCGTTTTCGGATCATCGCACATTATTTGTGTATATCTATTGACGGCCGTCACAGTTTTACCAGGGCTTGTACAGCGTCACCATTCAAAATAACCCAAGTGAAACCAAAGGGCTATTCAATACATAACGGCCTATCTGTACCATAGTAAATGAAAAAGAAAGGCCACTGGCTCTACATAGGGAACCCCTTGACACTGACTGAAGGCCAGTTTCGTAATGTAATCAAATGTATAAATGCAATACATCTTTAAGAGTACATCAATACAAATAATTTCATGCACCCTTTAATAGTTGTAATGTTGGTCTTATATAGTCAGAATGCGAGCGGCATTATATTTTGTTTGGTAGGGTAAGCCATACTGTTTATTCTACCTAACAACGATAAACGTATGCATTCTGACTCTTGATAAATATAATTATTTCTAACAGGTGAATGAAATATAATTATTTCTAACAGGTGAATGAAATAATTTGTAACGAGGCACAGATGTATGCATTAAATGCGATTACATTACGAAATTGGTTTTTCGGTATCCTTGACTGAAGGCAATTTTTAAATCGGATGTTGATGATGGTAAATGATACGGGCGTGCAATTCTAGGTGTTTTTTGTGCTTTATCAAAGGGACGGATCCAGCATTCGAAATGAGTAGGAGGCGGGTGTGCATTTTCTGAAAAATTACACAATTGAATAGGGTAATTTGGGGTTGTTTACTGCATTGTGACTAATGGTGTGGAGGGGGGGGGGGGTGGCGCAACATTGGCCCACACCCCCTACATGTGATATTGGCATAATCAAAATGCATAATGATTAGTTAAAATCAATTAATAATCATAAAATACTTACCACTCAACCAAAGGAGTTATAGTTGTACCCGGAGTACAATTTTAATCCGACTCCTTTGTAAACGATCGAGAGCGGATGAGTATTGACACCAGAAACGCTACAACATTAAAGGGAGACAACGGCACAGACGAAAATTATCGATGTCGTTATTCGTCACTATGATTCAAATCAAGGTGAGATTATGAACCCTGAAGTTCAGATGTATGATCAAATCACAGCACCACATGATCAATTGCAGTTCAAGGTTTGTTTTTATTGACAAGATAGATATAAGAGCGTACGATTGCCGAATCGAATGATTTCCTGCGTAACAGCTGTTATCACCGTGCATGCGTTCTCAGTGTAAAAGAAGGATGTGCCAAGACATGTTGACTTTCATCAATTAGCAACGCGTGAAAACTCCGTGCAAGGAACAAAATTACATCAAATGCGAGGCATAAGGAGGACGTTTTTCAGAAAAATCTCGCAAAGTTTGAAGGAAAAACAGACAAACGACTGCACAATATGGTGTATCCGCTCCGCTGTGCACGCCTGCGTATAGGGATGGATACAGCGCACTACGGTACCCTAGGCCTGTGCATAATGAGGCGCGGCAGTGCGAGAAAAAAAATGGGTTCAATCGACTTCATATTGGATGCGAACAAGCAGACGATACACCGCAGACGATCCACCACACAGTCGTTTTCCCGCCCGTTATTTCCAATTCCCGGGTTTCCAATAATAGGGATTTCATCTGTGGTAGAGCGCTCCCCACCTGTACGAGTCAATGTCAACGCGTGCATTGAAATCGTATTTAAACTCATCTGTTGCATGTAGCCTACATCGTTTTCTAGTATCAAAAGACCGGTTTACTAACATAATATTATTAAACTCTGTGGATGTTTCTTCCCTGCGGACCTAGAGTGATGAGTTATATCTTTAACCCGTTATCATGAATGAATGAACTACAATACTTGGAATCCAGTCTGCATACCCTATTTGTTACTATAATTTTGTTTAATGACGTAAATCATGGTCTGAGCAATATTTTGAAACATTCAAATGATAGACTTGCTAAAGATTAAAAAAGTATAACGTTGACCCTTTATTTTTATGAGTATATTTTATAGTTAAAAAAAATAAAAGTTCTGTATCATCTATTCCTTTCACATTCTTAAAACATTTTGTGGCAGATTTTTTTAGTAGTGCAATATATACAGGCCCTATATGAAAAAAGGTTTAACATTGTGATGGAAGACATTATAACAACTAAGCCCCGACATTGACAAATGAAATGAGATTGAAAGTCAAAGATACAACGAAAGTTTCGAAGCCGATAAAGATTAATGATTCCTTAAAATAAAATAAAACATAGCTCCCTATAAAGGAAACGAAAGGAGAAGACGAATCAAAGGCATTCATAACCCCCCCCCCCCCAGCAAAAAAAATAAAAATAAAAATACATTAGCAAATTATAGTTCTGACATTCCGTAGTAAAACTCAGAGGCAAAGACCATATCAATCATATTCAACATAAAATCATGAAACAGTACAAACAAAAAATTAAAAGACCAGAAAGCTAGGAATTTGTATACTGAAAGCCATAAATTATTAAAAAAATAAAAAATAAATAGATAAATAAAAAAAATATCAATTAAAGATACCAACTAGAGATACCAACTCACCTTTACCAGGGATTTGTGAGTTTACCTGCCTATACATTGCAACCACGTAAACTAGAGAAAGCTGGTCACTTTAGTAACTTGTGCGCCTTCAAAATCTTGTTCGGAGACAACATACATGATCGTTTTCCTATATGCAATCCCACTTCTAGCAATCCAAGACTATCGAGACGTTCTTTATGCACATTGAGTATGGCAAGGTCGTTAAATCTCATCTGATTCATAAACGATGCTAACCATGTACAGATCGTACAATGAAGTACTTATAATTAAAGGGACTGCGCCGCAGAAATAGAGATTTCTCTCCTGTTATACTGTTATAAGGTTCTCATTTGGAGCATCATAAAAGCAGTTTGAGTGTAATAAGAGTAATAATATGATTATAATAAATGTCCGGATACCCCATTTTGTCAGGGGCCTAACTTACTGACATTGTCCAGAATATTTCAACTTAAGTTCTCGTAACTCTGGTTATTATTGATATAGGAAGTGAATACCATATGAGCACAGATGCAGATAAAGAAAGAGCAACGCTGGATGTGATTAGCAATCATTTACTCATTTTGGAACTCGTTGTGTATTTTTTATAAGAAAAGGAATGAAAATTACATGTACGTATCTTCTGGAATCTGCCTGAATTGAATCTGAATTGAACGGTACTTCAGAAATGCTGGAAGCTGATTTTTATAGGATTTACACAATATGCCTACATACTGAACGAGAGACTATCCACTAGCGAACTTTGACCTAAGCGGGTACAACGACAGCAATTTATGTCATTAATGTCATTCGACAATAGTTTGAAACGCACGTAATGTCAGTAAATGAAACCTTTTGGGCACTTTAGATAATGGTTATGAATTCTCGCGTACGGCTCATTGATACCTAAAACATGCACGGTGTAGGTATAAAGCACAATATATCATTTTTGTATTTAACAATTAATATACGTCACACAAATGTGACGTACATGTAAAGCCAACAATGTAAACTTAACAAAGTGACATACCCATAGAATTATAGAATTTAGTGCCAATCCTGTCTGACTTTTTCACGTCCTTGCAGTAAATCCCTTCAAGCCTAACTAAGCCTTCTTAACAGAAGGTTAAATTATGTTATATTCTATACGGTGCATCAAGTCAGTTCACTAAAGCATATCGGCCTCCACCCAGACCATGTCTATGATTTGCTATGTACGACCTGTACCTCCATTCCTTTAATGCCCCACTGTCCTACTTGTAGCTACTTGCTCCCTCTATTATAGAAAACTGCCCCAATCGGTGCCTGTTGGTCCCCCATGATCCTCTATTTCTTATGTTATTTGAGAGCTGAGTTGATGAGAAAGCCACCTTTCAGTGACCTCGCTGTGTGGTCTAATCCCTCCTAGCCACACTTGTGTTGATAATCTTTAAAATGTGTTCCAATGTAAGTATTCAGTTTCCAGGATCGCCAGTTGGTATGATTCTG
Source organism: Strongylocentrotus droebachiensis (assembly GCA_035222895.1). Taxonomy (NCBI): domain Eukaryota; kingdom Metazoa; phylum Echinodermata; class Echinoidea; order Camarodonta; family Strongylocentrotidae; genus Strongylocentrotus; species Strongylocentrotus droebachiensis. The sequence continues at coordinate 108,527 of JAVYIG010005994.1, read as the reverse complement.
AAAATTTAACCATAACAAATGTAGCGTCTTTCTTTCTCTCGCTCTCTCTCTCTCTATGTCTTGATTATTCAAATTTATATTATTTTAAACATATTTTTACCATACTTTTTCTATAAAAGAGTGTGTGTGTGTGGGGGGGGGGGGGTGTCAAGCCCCGTCGTTTCGCGTGCCTTGTACAATAACACCAAATATCATGATTCGTGATTATGTGATTATGAAAACGGTTGGGGAAGTGATGAATGGGACTTGAATTGGAATAGACAGATTATCCGCATGAACACGAACAAGGCATGTGAAAGGTCAGGAATGATGGCGTTCATTGAAAATGCTACTTATAGTGTTCTGTATCCCTTCTTCTATTGTATCTTCTTCCCATTCTCTCTCCTTTTCTCTCTCTCACTCTCTCTCTCTCCTGCTCTCTCTCTCTCCTCTCTTTCTCTCTCTCGCTCTCCTTTCCTCACTCTTTCTCTCTCCTCTCACTCTATTTCTCCATGTGTCTATCTCTCTGTATATCTTTCTCTCTGTCTCTCTCTGTCTCTCTCTCTTTTTCTTTCTTTCTCTTTGCATTCAAATATTATATACTCTACAAATGGACATGTTTACTCACATATTCAAAATGAATGCTTTTTTTTTTTTTTACACAAGGTTGTTTTTGACAACCTGAAATCTTGCACGAGACTTGCCAAACAACAAAGTAATGTTTGCAGAATTGATTCCGAGTATTGTAGTTGACTTTTTAATAACAAGTTTAATAACGGATGACTTGTCACTGGGTCTCTAGGAATTACGAAAGAATCATGCATTCATTTAGATTAGTAAACTAAACAGGCGGCTCACATTCTCCCAATAAAAAAGAAATTGAAGGACTCACAGCCTTTTCACACACAGCTAAAATTCTATAAACATGACCAGTATAAACGTTTTTCGAACGTGTTTAAACTAATCACGAGCCTTTCACACACAGAAATTTCGGTGCGATCGTTAAAGTTGATACTCTAAGACAATCCCAAATACTGAGATAATTACATAAATAGAAAGCTTTTAACCCCCATAATAACACCAAATGGTGTCCACCCAACAAAACAAGTTTAGAATAATGAATTTATTCGAGTAAACTCTACCAAAATATCTAAGTCTGAAACCCGGAGAGTAGAGTCGGGCCTCTATCCGTGACGTCACGAACGGGAGTCATGGGCTCAGTGAGAGTGAATGGCAGTGATATCCCTACGTAAATGCTATCCTGTCAGAGCTTAGATTTGTTGTTGTTAAGGAGTATATTTGATGGATTTTCTGTTTTCATTTGAATGAAGAATAACGAAGCAACATTTTCCAGTCGCTGATTTCTTTTTATATCCTCATATTCACATTATTTGGTAGAGATTTAAGACGAGTTTACTGCTTAGGAATTAAAGTTAAATCGTGCACTTATGAATAGGCGGATGCATTATATTGTCATCAGATGTACATGAGCAGTTTTGTAAAACGAATAGGTCTAAAACTATGATAGTACTTATCATAGATGTGTGTGACTGCCTCAAAAAAGGATACAGTACCAGTTAAACATTTTATGTTGTAAAATATCAAACTTGAACGAGATCATGCAAGCGCGCTTCCTCTATAATATTTTGGCGAGTGATGCGGCTCTTGCATGAACGTTCGTGGAGCGAGCAGAATCGGGAGGTAAGACCAAGCCGCTGCTCTAGGCGCTGCTTGCTTGTGATGGAACGTACGTGCGCTAGTTATATGTTTATCGGCAATTGCAAGAGAATGAAAGCGACGTTGCCAGCTAAGAAAAACAATTAACAAAGACTTGCTCCTGACTACCGATGTCAGAATAGGTAGATGAAGGATGTTCAGGGCCAAGGAAGGCGAAAGACATGGGAAAAAGGAAGAAGAAACCATCGGGAGATCGCTGTAGTGTATGGTAATGAACTGTGCATGGGTAGACAGCTACTGTTCACTCCGTGCCTGGGCCGATTTCAACACCAAAACAAAAATTACATGGTGAAAATATCGACTAATAGCACATCGTTGGCATGTATATGTCGTAATTTTTAAAAGGGGAATTGATATTAATACTATGAAGTACTAGGGGAAGGTAAAGAATTGTACATAGAATTATGATTTATTAGACTTTTCAGCCTTTGAAACAAAAATATGCAGAAAATCGTATCACTCTGCACATGTTTGCTATGGAACATCCGGGTACGTGAATATACTCTCTCCCGGACGTGAGGTCATAAATAGTAGACCAGCGTCGTGACTGATTTTCTATGCAAAGAGAGGCGAATATTTTAGACATTTCAATTGAGGATTTCGAGTAGACAGAATATTTTTGTGATATACTAAGTAATTGAAAAACTTAAAAATAACATATACTTGCCGTAGGTAACAAATTAAGGGACATTTATTTGCTTAGAGTATCAACTTTAATCGTTTCGTGATTAACTACTGCTCGTAAAATGCGCAGTAGTGCCATTGCGCATTGAAGGTCATGTCACATCAATCAAAGCGCACGCTCCATCCAGTTTAAACACGTTTAAACACGAATAACCTTTCACACACAAAATGTCAAGCTCACTAGATACGAACTTCGTATCTGCAGCCTGCTTTTAGGGGCGTATGGATCGCGACTTCGTATCTATCCCAACATCGTATAAACGATGTTCACACTGGGAAATTTTGTCTATAAACATGTTTAAAACTTTACGATGATTCTAATCATCTCTAGATACGATGAATTTTAGCTGTGTGTGAAAAGGCTGTCAGAGAAAAAAGGAGAGAGAGAGAGGGAGAGAGAGAGAGACAAAGAGAGACAGAGAGAGAGGGAGATAGGGAGAGGGGCAGAGAGAGACAGAGAGAGAAAGAGAGAGAGAGAGAAAGAGAGAAAGAGAGAGAGAGAGAGAGAGAGGAAAGAGGGCGGCTCTTTTATAATTCATGTATAATGAAATTAAGTATTAATGTCAAAGTACGGGCGTATATATCAGAAGGCAAAGACGGACCTGGATTTGTGGCTTTTAAACAGGTTTCTACATTTGTCCCTCCCCTCCCCCCCCCCCCCCTCGAGTCTTCCACCCTCCCACACCCCTCTTTCTCCCCCCCCCCCCCCCCCCCTCTCTCTCTCTCTCTCTCTCCCTCTCTTTCTCCCTTACTCATACATACACACCCACAACATATAACGCACACGCACACTAAAGTATTCCCCATGATCTGATATGAGAATAATCAGCCAAGCTCATCCACTCTACCTTTCCCTGCTACCCAAATATTTTACTTTATCTACATGTATCATGATAATTGAGTAGCCTGCACATAGACAATTCGATGACCAACATAACCATGAAGCATTTGTATGCGGATTTATCATAATATCATTATTACGATATGTTTTTATACTAAATCTGCTTTAAAAAGTCCATTAAAGAAGGCTTCGCAATAAACACAGAACACCCTATTGAATATTAGTAAAACGCTTAAAGACGCTATTTCGTATTAAGAGCTAGCGTATTTATATATCCAGATTGTTATTATTATCATTATTATTATTAAATCTCTATGACTGATGTCACAGTATAATGGATGGAAACTGTTTAGTCTTAAGACAGGCTGTTCATCTATAATTTTATACAATAATTTAATCAAAACCTTATTTCCAAAACCGTGCATATGAAACCTACTACATACAAATGTGATATACACAAAAAAAAGTCTTAAGGTATAATAGGGTTAATTTCGATGGCAACATAGGAGATCAAACAGATTTTGTTAACCTCTTATTTATTCATGACTTCACAGGATAATGAATACTGATAGCAACTATAACAACATTTACTGCCCAAGACTTAACCAAAACAAATCGACAAAAAAAAAAGACATCGATCTCTTTTAAAACATAACAGTATATAATACACGAAGCAAAGAGATATTCCAGTGTAGTTTAAGGCAAAGTTTTGCATGTTATCAATGATGTACAATTTACCCTCAAAAGTGTTGGGAGCCCCCAAAACTTGATTGCAAAATTTAACTTAAATGGTAACATAATGTGAAAAAAGGATGTCATTTGAGACACATTTCTGCAAGGATTTTCAAAACAATGTGTTTGAAGTCGAATTTTGTTGAATGAATGCAACATGAATTATGTATTCTTTTATCAATATTTGTCTTCGAACACATTTTTTGGGGAAAATCTTTGCTAAAGTGTGCCTTAAATGACATCCTCTTTCAGTTATGTTACAATTTAAGTGAAATTTTGCATTAACTCTTTTCAATATTTTGTATCTTAGACACGGTTATAAGTTGTACCCTTTCAATGGATTGCATCACTTTTTTCGTTTTTAACAATGTTACGGCATAAAATTCATTTTCTTGTCTTGTAGAACAATATTTAATTTTATATGTATACACATTTTAAATGCCAATAATATGCATGCACATATATTTTTTACTGTTATAACTACAATATTTTGTAAATGCAATGTAAACTTCGATGAAATTCATGTTTTGTACGATTTCATGCGAAATATAACAATGTAACCAGCTGTTGACTGCGATGCATTTTACTTTAATAATAAAGATAATTATTGAATTGAACTAAATTGAAATGTTTCGCTGCAGAAAATTGCAGGTACTTGGGAACAGAAATCATCTGAATATGTATTAGCATATTTTGTACTGGCATTTAGAAATATACTTAAAGCTAAAGTTGAGTTCCGGTCATGCGATTGCATTGTGAACTAAGAAATGGTATGAAATGGATCAGAAAAGGTTTATCATATAGCATATAAGTATCAGTGTGTACTGCAAGGTTTTGTGGTCATCAAAATGATAACAAATTTGCCCTAGTCTTGGTAAAGTAACAAGCACTGTACACAGAAAGATGTATATGGGCCTACACAAACATGTGACTTACCATTTGGCATATTTTGAACATGAAGGCATTTGAAGAGCCATGCTTTTCAGAGATCTTCTTTTTTGTGACGTTCTTCCACAATTGCATAATAACTATCAAAGCGCTCACAATTTATTTTTCACCTCTCCCCAGAACGAAATCACATGGCCCGACTGTATTGCACGTTGCCACACCCAATGACAGAATGTACAAGAATGCTAAAGAAGATAAACTCCGCTTATAGTTTCGATGATTATTTTGAACAAACAATGTCAAATTGAATCAGATCAACACAATTTTGTGCTCATCCTGCTGGGCAAATTGTGTCTTCTGCAATCTCAAGGTTTGTCAAGCGTTACATACATGAGCGTTATGCACATTCCCATTACACTTCCTATTTATACAAAAAAATGCATATATACATGAAAGGGATGCAGTGTTATTTGTAATGCTTCTGTTTAAGAGTGCGTTACTACGAGTGAACGAGCCCACTGCGTCGGCTCCTTGATATCAGCAATCTGCCGTGTAATGATGCATTTGAAGACGTGTCTGAACACCGGGTGTTTCCAGGCATACACAATCGGATTGAGGCAGCTGTTGAATGCGATGATGGCGACGGTGATGGAGCTTGCATCGTGATCGTCGGGTACGAAGAGGATGATGATCGACGGTGTCACGCACAGGAAGAAGAGCACGATGATGATCAGCATATTCGTCGTGATCTTCGATTCGAGTTCCCGCTGGCGCTGCGCAAATTCTGCACTGACCAACTTTGGTCTCTCGCCTAGTTCTGTGGCCTTCGGAGATTCAACCGTCGACGCGTTCTGTGGACTGCTTTTAGCATGCTCCTCCGACCCTATGCTACGCAGATGGCGCTTGACGTGTTGATATATCTTGACGTAGCAGATCACAATAATGACCAAGGAAACCAGTAGCCATGATCCAGCTGTGTACGAGTATGAGTTGCCTTCAGCATGAGAGCATATTCCTTCGTCCAATCCGAACTTGGCAAGTCCTGTTGCGGCTAATACGACATTGAAAGTCGGTACCACAGCGCAAGCGACGATCATGGCCGTTATATTCCTTTTCGTGTACAGTCGAGTATAGTCTCTTTTTGCTTTGGTAATCATGTAGAATCGGTTGAAGGCTATGAGGACTAAGATGGTTACACTCACTCCCATGGAGGCAAACATGGCGACACCAGTGACGATGCAAACCCTGCCAAAAGTCACCGATCGTCCTACCCCGATGAGAGCAATCACTTGAACGGGTAAGAGAAGGCAGTTGAGGAGGTCGATGAAGGCGAGAGCGACCACGAATATGTTTGTTTTCGTCTGCAGTCGGCGTGACAGAGAGACTGCCGCGATGACCAAAATGTTTCCTAGAACTCCCAGGAACGATGTCGTGGCAAAGAGCCATGCTGCGATAATCCTCTGGACACTCATATTAGGGGCATCCTCTGTACAGTTACCTTCAGAAGACATCATGCTTCGTAGATTATGAACGTAAATGTACCTTTAGATTATAACTTACAAGGCTGCATATGTCACAACCAACTGTGGCACAAAGACGCGACTTCTGCCTCCAAACCCTAGACATTTGAGCAGCTTTCACCTTAGCCTTTTGACAAGGCCTCATGACTCTGGCTATTTTCCACCCCAAACAGCGGCTGAGATGAGTCTAGATACCCGGGGTGAACGCGCGACCGAGTGACGCTAGTCACGAGGCCTTTTGCAATATAGATGTTAACTGCTCTGTATGAATTATTCATTACTTTGGATTCATTGACCACTCAGAACGGCTATCTTTCAGTTGGCTTCGTTCGTGACTCGTTCATTATCAAAACATGTAAGAAAGGGTAAAAGACGTAAATAAGTCTTGCTTATGAGATGAACATATAAATGATAGATACAAAATATCACATTTAAATCTATTTCACATGCAAAATTACAATAAAATAGGAAGCATTTGATGATTTATGCTAACAATCATAATTGAGATGATTGGACTTTCCCTGTATATAAAATGAACCAGTCCAATTCGTTTTCGTTCGATATAGAGGTCAGAGTTCTTAGCCCGTACGTCATTCTTAGTTCATAGTAGACCATATGTTCGTATTACGTAGAGTTTACTGTGCATGTGTGTGTGTGTGTGTGTGTGTGTGTGTGATTGATACTATATGCTGACGTCCGATGCGAGGATACGTTCGCTGATTGGACGCTACTATTTCGGTAGAGAATTCCAGTCAGAAACAAAGGTTAACATAAGAAATCCAACCTGGATTAATAAAGGCTACTTGACTGCTCTACTCGCTCTGTCGTTCACTCGGGTTTTCGCGATTAGTCTCTTTTTAGTCGCTCGGCGTCTATCAGACATGTGGCCTTGTTAAAGGCTACTTTATTTCACCTATGAAGTCCTCCGCAAAAAATAGCAACCCTTAATGTCACAGGAGCCAATTACAAAATAAATACACCAAGCTCGAGAGTCAAGATGGACTTGTGGTTCTATTTAGAATGTTTCTAAAGAATCACCGCTCGTTTAAAGTGCAGGAGGATTAAATATCATGCATATGTGTGTTTGTAACGAGGTATAGATATCGTTAATGGCTGTTTGATGTTTGATGCCAAACAAAGACTCAATTAGTAATTTTCTTTTATTGTTTGTTGAAATACAGTTAGTGCGATGGGAGACATTGTAAGGCTAAGTGTTTTTCTCAATACAGACGTAGTGCTGAAGGCTCGAAATACACGAACGGGGTGATGAAGAATATTGGAAAATAATGTAATGTACACTTCTAAACGTGATCTTGAAAAAATATTCGAAGAGAAGAAAAAAGGCCTATAAATTAATAGCATAGTAAATTAATCAGAATAATTTGAATAGTGAAGGAAATATAATATAGAGGAACTGACATGATTGACACCTTTTCAATACTACATTTAACACATTTTTGATGACGACAAAGGGAATAACAACCAGGAAAATTGCTTTGTTAGCACAGGAGCGAAATGTTTGTTAGGGAGCATTCATTGATTCATTCATTTGACTAGCAAAGAAAAAAAACTTATCAAATATGGGGATCATGTTTTCCAAATCATAAAATAAAAATCATATAGGGCGTGGGCGGGGGTGTACACCTGTCCCGTAACGCTGACATCATGTTTGCAAGACGGCTCCATTAACACATTTAAAACATTTATAGAAAACAATCTGCATTAAACATAATTACATTGTGTTAGGCTTTCATATTAGAGTGAAAATGAAACAGTTTGAATTTTTTTGTAAAATATATTTTTTAATTCTTTTACAACGTAGGACATGTTACAATATAAATATTGTTAATAGTTTCTTAGAATTTTAAAAATGTTTCTTGTTTCCCCGGTCTTCTTGGCGCCTTAAAGGGACTTTGTAACATTGTTCAGATGAGAGATGGTAGTGCTATGGTAGTGACTTCAATGCTAGATGTACAATTAAAGATAATCTGAAAATTTGAGTGAAAACGGACCATTATTCATGGTACAAATTGGGGAAAACTGATCTGATCGATTCATTAATTCTCCCAACTATATTATTACAATTACATTTTAGGTGAATGGAAATCTCACAAAGCAATAAAATGGCTCTACATTCCATTCCAGACATTTACGTGTTGATAGATTTTTGTATAGCCTGTTTTATGTCTTTTTTTCATGGAAAAACGGTTGGGAAAATTCAAAAATGGTTGGGAGAATTTACTGTTAATCACTGTTAGAGGGTGTCATACATCGACACCTTCAAAGGAAACCAGAGATATCTTCGTGGTTTGAGAATTTTTCAGAATTTTGTGCATGTCAGAGGGTTAGTACAGTAGAAGGAATATAGTCAGTAACATTTTATACAAAAATTAAGCAATTTTTTTTCATCAACCTTCAACAATGTTACCAAGTCACTTTAAGAAGACGCATACATACGAAATAGCATCTTATCGCCGACAGAATTCAATTGATAAAATGGTATACTCAATGTTTGCCTTCTTGATTCACCTTCACTACAATTTCCAATGTTTCCCTGCTTAATAAAAAAAGCTTTACCTGTGCGAACATTTCCAGTGGCAGCTGGAATCATTCAAAAGAAGTGTAACTGCAGAAATCTACGATTATAATGTCTTATGCTTCTTTAGATTACAGAAATCATTAGGCTAAGTATTGACTAATTTTCATCCTTTTTTCAAAACAATGAAAATCTATTTCTTTTATTAAAACATACCACTGGCTATGTCAGGTCTAATAACAAATGCATTCAAGTTACAAATACAGGCACATCCAATCAATAGTCGTACGTTTATACCCATATTTCACTCAGCAGCGTCAGAGTATCGGTGTCATTGATCGGTCACGTTGACTGTCCTACGGAGTGATCGAGCCCATTGTGTAGGTTCCTTGATCTGTCTTATCTTTCGACCAATGATGCATTTGAAGACGTGTCTGAACACCGGGTGCTTCCAGGCATAAATGAGAGGATTTAGGCAGCTATTGAGGGCAATGATGGCGACGATGATGGCGCTAGCTCGCTGATCACCGGGTAGAATCAACGTCAAGATGGTTGGGCAAACGCACAGGAAGAAGAGCACGATGACAAGAAGCATATTCGTTGTGATCTTAGTTTCGAGTTCCCGCTGGCGCTGCGCAAATCCTGCATTGGCTGGCTTTGGTACCTCCCGTGGTTCTCTGGCTTGCGGACATTCAGAAGGCAGTGCGACAGTTGTGACGGTTTCAGAAACTGAATTATCCTTTATTGACGCAACGTGACGCAAATGGCGCTTCACGTGTTTATAGATTTTGACGTAACACACCACAATAACGATGAGAGAGGTCAGCAACCAGACGCCAGATAGGTAAGTATAGGATTGTCCTTCTACTTGAGCGCAGATGCCTTCGTAGTGTCCGAATTTGGCGATTCCTGTTGCCGCGAAGACGACAGTAACAGTTGATATTGTGCCGCCAAAGCCCAGGAGCATGGCTGCCATGTTTCTCTTTGTGAACAGTCGAGTGTAATCTTTTCCTGCTTTCGTAATCATGTAGAATCGGTTGTAGGCGATCAGATTTAATGTAGACACACTGATTCCTAAGAATACGCACATACACACTGCAGCAATCGTACAAATCCAGTCGAAAGCGACTGACCTTCCAATTCCTATCAGAGACATAACTTGAACAGGCAAGAGGAGGCAGTTGAGGAGGTCGATGACGGCCAGAGCGACAACGAATATGTTTGTTGATGTCTGCAGTTGCTGAGACAGGGCAACGGCCACGATGACCAGAATGTTGCCTGGGATTCCTAATAAAGACGTCGTGGCAAAGATCCATGCAGCAATGATACCCTGGACGCTGAATTCGAAGGCGACTGTGGAGTTGTCACCCATTAATGCCATCCTTGAGGGATAGGGGCAGCCGATCAGCAAAAAGCTCGCAAGGTTTTAAAACAAACTTATCTATGGACTGCAAGGACCGTGAATGAAAGACAAAACCTTTTGTGGTTCACATCAAATCATATTATAATATTCAAAATGTATATAGCGTCTTTTCCACTAGACGCAAAGCACTTTCAGATACTATCTACGAGTCAGTGTTAGAGTGTTAGAATTAAATGAGTTGCTTTTAGAGTGTTAAATAAATACTACAAGCATGACAAATATATTATATCAAAAGAAGGTCTCTAGGCAGAGACAGTGTGAGTTCAGCAAATGCATACGGTTTCAGAATAAAATGTTTCCAAATTGTGTGTCAACCGTTCTACACTTGGTGATAGTTTCAATTGAAGAAGGAGCCTGTTCCAGAGTTCGGGAGCAGTAGAAGAGAAAGCTGCTTCGACAGTTCCGTAGATTTCACCCTTCTCAGTCCTCCGTTCAACATGAGTGTCCCGATTTCGATGACAACGTGATTCCAATAAAACCAAACAAAAATTATTTCAAAATGAAATGGTCCAGGACTGTCAATCAGTCCATCAATGGGGATGGGGGGTTGAAAGAGATTGGTCGTACCAACTCGAGTTCTCTGTAATGATCACGAATCCTTTGAAGACTGGCATAATTACGAAAGAATGGTTAAACACTCTTCATGCATTCCACGTCACGTAACTATAGATTCGTTCCGTTCACATAGCGGTCAGAGGAGTCACTGGATACAGTTAGTGCGATGAGAGACATTGTAAGTGTTTTTCTCAATACATACAGACGCTGAAGACTCGAAATGCACGAACGGGGTGATGAAGAATATTGGAAAATAATGTAATGTACACTTCTAAACGTTATCTTTAAAAGATATACAAAGAGAAGAAGAAAAAGGCCTATCAATTAACAGCATAATAAATTAAACAGAATCATTTGAATAGTGAAGGAAATGTAGAGGAACTGAAATTATTGACACTTTTGAAATATTACATTAAACTCATTGTTGATGACGATAAAGGGAATGACATCTAGAAACATTGCTTTGTTAGCACAGGAGAGGGGAAATGTTTGTTAGGGAGCATTCATTGTAGGTCTTCAAAAACTCTTTGACTAGCAAAGAAAAAAAACTTATCAAATTTGGGGATCATTTTTTTCAAATCATAAAATAAAAATCATATAGGGCGGGGCAGGGGTGTACACTTGTCTCGTAACGCTGGCATCATGTGTGCGAGACGGCTTCATTTACACATTTAAATCGTTTATAGAAAACAATCTGCATTAAACATTATTACACTGTGTTAGGCTTTCATATTAGAGTGAAAATTAAACAGTTTGATTTTTTTTGTAAAATATATTTTTAAATTCTTTTACAACGTAGGACATAAATATTGTTTATAGTTTATTAGAATTAAAAAAAAGTTTCTTGTTTCCCCGGTCTTCTTGGCGCCTTAAAAAGACTCATACATACGAAATAGCATCTTATCGTCGACAGAATTCAATTGATAAAATGGTATACTCAATGTTTGCCTTCTTGATTCACCTTCACTACAATTTCCAATGTTTCCCTGCTTAATAAAAAAAGCTTTACCTGTGCGAACATTTCCAGCGGCAGCTGGAATCATTTAAATGAAGTGTAACTGCAGAAATCTACGATTATAATGTCTTATGCTTCTTTAGATTACAGAAGTATTGACTACTTTTCATCCTTTTTTTCAAAACAGTGAAAATCTATTTCTTTTATTAAAACATACCACTGGCTATGTCAGGTCTAATAACAAATGTATTCCAGTTACAAATGCATGCACATCCAATCAATAGTGATACGTTTATGTCAATTTGACACTCAAGAGCGTCAGAGTATAATTCGGGTGTCATTGATCGGTCACGTTGACAGTCCTTCGGAGTGACCGAGCCCACTGTGTAGGCTCCTTGATCTCCCTTATCTTTCGACCAATGATGCATTTGAAGACGTGTCTAAACACAGGGTGCTTCCAGGCATAAATGAGAGGGTTTAGGCAGCTGTTGAGGGCAATGATGCCGACGATGCTGGCGCTAGCCCGCTGATCACCGGGTAGAATCAACGTCAAGATGGATGGGCAAACACACAGAAAGAAGAGGACGATGACAATAAGCATATTCGTTGTGATCTTAGTTTCGAGTTCCCGCTGGCGCTGCGCAAATCCTACATTGACTGTCTTTGGTACCTCCCGTGGTTCTCTGGCTTGCGGACATGCAGAAGGCAGTGCGACAGTTGTAACGGTTTCAGAAACTGAATTATGCTTTATTGGCGCAACGTGACGCAAATGGCGCTTGACGTGTTTATAGATTTTGACGTAACACACCAGAATAACGATGAGAGAGGTCAGCAGCCACACGCCAGATAGGTAAGTATAGGAATTTCCTTCGGCGTGGGCGCAGATGCCTTCGTAGTGTCCGAATTTGGCGATTCCTGTTGCCGCGAAGACGACAGTAACAGTCGATATTGTGCCGCCAAATCCCAGGAGCATGGCTGCCATGTTTCTCTTGGTGAACAGTCGAGTGTAATCTCTTCCTGCTTTGGTAATCATGTAGAATCGGTTGTAGGCGATCAGATTTAATGTAGACACACTGATTCCTAAGAATACGTACATACACACTGCAGCAATCGTACAAGTCCAGTCGAAAGCGAATGACCTTCCAATTCCTAAGAGAGACATAACTTGAACAGGCAAGAGGAGGCAATTGAGGAGGTCGATGACGGCGAGAGCGACAACGAATATGTTTGTTGACGTCTGCAGTTGCTGACACAGGGCAACGGCCACGATGACCAGAATGTTTCCTGGGATTCCTATCAAAGACGTCGTGGCAAAGATCCATGCAGCAATGATACCCTGGACGCTGAATTCGAAGGCGACTGTGGAGTTGTCACCCATTAATGACATCATTGGGGCTATAGGGGCAGCCGATAAACAAAAAGCCCGCAAGGTTCAAAATAACTTATCTATGTACTGCGAGGACTGTGAATGTATATAGCGTCTTTTCCACTAGATGCAAAGCACTTTGAGATACCATCCGCGAGTCAGTGTTCAATGAGTTAGTGTTCGAGTGTTAAATGTACAATAAACATAAACAAATATAATATATCAAAAGAAGGTCTCTACGCAGAGACAGTGTGAGTTCAGTCAATGCATACGGTTTCAAAATAGAATGTCTTCAAACTGTGATCAAATTGTTCTACCGTTGTTGATGATTTCACTTGAGAAAATAGGCTGTTCCAGAGTTTGGGAGCGGTAGTAGAGAAAGCTATTTTGACAGTTCCGTATATTTCACCCTTCTCGGTCCTCTGTTCAACATCAGTGTCCCGATTTCGACCACAACGTGATTCCAATAAAAACAAACAAAAATTGTTTCAAAGGAATATTTTGACCGTTTAAGTAAAATGTCCAGGACTGTCAATCAGTCCATCGATTGGGATGGTGGGTTGAAAGAGATCGGTCGTACCAACTCGAGTTCTCTGAAGGGTCACGGATCCTTTGAAGACTCTCATATTTACGAAAAGAATGGTACAACACTATTCGGACATTCCACATCACGTAAATATAGATTCTTTCTGTTCACAGGGCGGTCAGAAGAAGTCACTGGATGAAATGAAAACAGAAAAGATAAATAATCGTGATTAGTTGATCAATAAACCGATGCACAATAAATCACAATACCATTGATTGAATATTTTACTGAAGTGGACACGCAGAGAACACAATCATTATTCTAAATCAAATTTGCTGGTCAGTCCTTAAGTGCTTAATCAATAAATTGCTACTGTCATTAAAATCGACCTTTTGCCGGACATGTCGAATATGTTTCGAGAAGCACGTGGGGTCGATAAAGGATAATTGAAAATATATCTAAGGTCCAACGCTCAGCTCTTAACAATACGAACAATAGAAACTGTTGACCGAACACACACCACGATCGCGTTTGCCATTATGAATTAATCATGAGAAACAATCCTTCGTGGCTCAGAAATAATATGGCATCCGAATGAACAATGGTAATAAACGTCCATAGATTCATTAGGATGGTGATTTATGGAGGTTAATACGACAAGGAAATCATATAAAAGAAAATGATGGTTAAAATGCTATAGCAACCGGGAAATCAACAGATCTATATATCTTTATATCATCATATGTTTCGTGGTGGGATATGTTATTACCTTTGCCTTTACCCTCATCATTCTCATTTCATCGGCGATAGGCAATTAGCATACAAATATGTTTCCTGGAGTAATTTATGATATCGAAGATGATGAATGTAGAAAGTACTCTGCACCGAGGCTAAAATTTCATCGCAGATTCCAAATGTTTTCTGCTCTTTAATATTTCACTACCCGACTGGTCATAAATATTTGTTAATATGCTCTAAATGTACAATCTGTAAATGACAACGCTAAAATTAATAACGCCTCTCTTTATTAATTGCACTTTTATAACGGCGCTTAAAGAGAAGGTTGAGTTCTGGGAAGAGGTGAAAAATAATTTGTGAGCGTTACTCATTCTTATTATGCAAGTGTGGAAGAACATTAGATAAGACATATTCTCTGAAAAGCATGGCTCTTCAAATGCCTTCATATTCTAAATATGCATGTAACATCGTAAAAATCGGGGGGCCGGCTTTTTACGCCACGTGTTCGTTTAGTCCCATACTTTACCAAGACTTGGCCAAATTTCTTATCATTTTGATGATTCCAGAACCTTGCAATACACACAAATTCTTATATGCTAGATGATCAACCTTTTCTGATCGATTCCACACCGTTTCTTTCAAAATGCAATCGCATGACCAGAACTCAACTTCATCTTTAAAATGATAATTGCCAGACAGACATGGTTATAATAACCTCCAATCCAAGTACGAGGGTATTAGGAATACCGGGAGGGAATACCTTGCGATTGAATCTCTTTTATTCTGACTGATTACATTTACTGGAAAGGAAAATGTTTTCACACGATTGCCCAGTCCTGAAAGCCGCTCAAATTCGGTTAAAAACAATATCGGCGTTTTGTAAATATTTATGCGCTCCCTTTCAGAGCAACGCGTATTAGGATGATTGCATATATTAATACATTCATGCTATAAACAAACACACGCTTTTTGGAATACAATGTCTGAACGTATTAAACATATAAATGTCATAACAAAACGCATTAGTTTAAAAACTGAATAATAACAGAAGACTGTATGAAGGGCATCCTTTTATGAACTCTACAATTTTTTTATGTGGTACTAAGGTAATGCTTATTTTAGGAAGACTAGCGCATCGACTTGGTTTCGAACCCGGAATCTCGCGGTTACGGGACCATGCTCTACCACCGAGCCATCAACATCAGCATACTAATGTATTGTATTATCAATCAAACGATGCGATTCAGTTATACTTCAACACAGTCGTAACTAATTTCGATAGCCCTGTTGTGTGTTCCATATAAATCATGTTCAGTTACGTAATACGTCATTTTGATGTTCTCGCACTTTAAAAGGTGCCGTACAAGGCCATTGATATAGCCTTAGGTTGATTGTCGAAAGTAGTTGCGATCTTGTTTTCATAAAGATGTTCTCAAAATGTCATAAACAATGTTATTGTGGGAAAACTTGGCAAATTAAAGTACACTTAATGACTTACCTTAATTAAAAACGATACGAAACGACATCGATTATGACGACCTCCATGATTCCGGCCTGGTCGACGACTACCAACACAAATCTTGTTACATTTTCAATATTTATAAATTCAATCTCTATACTTGATGTTCAATCTCCGAACACGTTACAATGGTCATGAAGGTTGTGCTGTTATTTGCAGGAATGCTGAATACAGAAAAGGCGCATCGACTAACACAGTTATTTGGTGTGTTAACACTTCCAATTCAGATTTCGTCACACCAATCACAAACACTAGATTATCACGGAGCCTTTGATGTGTCAACACGTTCAGCCCAGATACCATAATGCCAATAAAATCACCTGGATTTCAACGGAGCGGTTTTCTTTCATTAATCCAATTATAAGATACATAATGTATATTTAATTGTCGTTGCTATAGTCCCACGAGGCAGAAGGATAAATATTTAACGGTTTCACCTTCAGTCGGTAGAGAGAAAGCTCATTCTTGGTAATGGTAAAAAAAATGATTCTGATGATGATGTGAGCATTCTCGTAAAACAAAAACAAAAAGAATCATGATTAATATGTGGACGACCATCAATTCAATTCAATCAAGGTTTATAATGACATTAATAGCAGTCATATACTGAGTTGTACATACTTTCACAGTGCAGGTAAAATACTATGCAAGTATAAAATAACAACATGAGACCAGGAAAATGGAATTAAATATAATATGTACAAGCATATTTCAAAAATTGATAGGTAGTAAAATATATACGGAATTTAAAATGACTGATTGATATTGCCTCACTGTTAAAATTAACATAGTATTGCACAGTTCTTATTAGCTTGGATTTGCATAGTGACAGTTTAACATTTTATGAAAAATTAGCATACATAAGAAGCGATATCTCATGAAAAGGATTGCTTTTATAATGATTTAAAAATACAATTAATAGTGCATGATTTACGCCAACGTGAATAACATACACCTCAAATCACTCACGTATTATTTCAACCCTAGCGTATGGCCTTAGTAAATTAAACAGCACTTGAAAATGTAAACATTTCAAGTACAAATACTTTTGCTTATGTTGAACTCCGAAGCATCCATAATATTGATCGAATCGATTTCGATTTATTTTCTTTTTCTTTATGGTCTTTTTTCAAAGTTCCAAACTAGTTTAAGCATAATCATGATAATAAACAAATTATAAAATCATGAAGAAGGATTGCAACATAAACTAAGCTTGAAGGCGTGGCAATCCTTTATAAAACCTGCTTATAATATGTTTCCTATTTTCTGATAGGACTCTATTTAGACATAAAGTCAGTCTTTTCTTTTTTCTTTGCTTCTTTAAATCACAAAGTGTTCTGTTTTTATCTTATAATTTGTGTTGATAATGGTTGATATCAACACTCAAGCACTGAACAGAGATTGAAAAAAATCCTTTAAAAATCAACCTAGGTAAATTTAAAGACCTATATCCATCTCCTGTTAACATTTCGGACTTATTAAACAACGATATATAACGCATTCCGCACATGACTTCTTAAAGCAAGAACATGTAGAATAGTGTTATGAATTACCTTAGATTTCTCGAAAGCTCTTGCGATCCTGTTACACGCAATGTCATCTTATACTCGGTTTTAAAAAGTCTGGTTTTAAAATTGGTGTGTTTATACCAAAGGTAATGACTAGATTAAAGCTGCGAATAAATAAGTCTTGCTTGTAAACACTATTATCAAGCAATGTGAACGAGCTTTTTATAATGAAACAGGTGAAGCACTTCCTGACTGTTCACGTTTACTTCCCCTGTGATGAGGGATAGAACAAAGGTGGTGTAACAGCTTTACCTGTAAACTGTGACACTTCGTGGTGCTCTTAAAAGGATGTGACCCCGTATAAAACCTATGGGGAGATATGAGAAGGTCTTGGGATCAACTCTGACCTAAATTCTACTAAAATTTAAAGACCGTCAATACTACTGGGCCAGCAGGGATTAGCCCACACAGCGAGGTCACTGACAGATGGCTATCTCATTAACTCCGCTCTCAACTAACATAAGAAAAAGGGGATCATGGGGGACTAACAGGCACCGATTGGGGAAGTTTTCTATATAGAGGGAGCAAGTAGCTACAAGTAGGACAATGGGGCTTAAACCCGACGCTGGGTTTAACTGAATGAGTCTTGTTGCACATGCACGAGGCGTTATTTTTAAAGATTACCTACCTATATGAAGACAATCAATGCATACACTAGTTATTAAATGCAATGTTTACGCCATTCATTTTGCATTCATTTTGTGTAGATGACTCTGTCATAGTAGGGATTTTTAGATTCTGCACGACGAGAACGTGGACTGCCCTTTTAAGGCAATGTGACGTCACTGCCACTGCCTTAAAAGGACGTCACATTGCCTTAAAAGGGCAGTCCACGTTCTCCGTTGTGCAAATCTAAAAGTCCCTAATAACGTAACGTTAACGACCGTGACATTCAGTGACGCAGTAGGCCTATAACTATCTTAGTTAAATCACGAGAAATGAATAAGATTTCCTTTTTCGTTTTTAATTTTCCTTTTTTTCTGCAACCTGACAAAGATGGTCAGTCACAATAACAGTATGAGTAAAACCAGATAATTCAGGGCTGGAGGGGGCTGGGGGCTAGACCGTGAGGCACTAGTAAGTGGAGTTTTTGAAGTTTCAGATTTCCCACTGCGTACTTCCTGTACCAGGGGGTAATTATTCCGAAAATGAAATAAGGTTTACAATTCCGAGCATTTTTGTGCACTACTTCAAAGGTGTATTATTCCGGAGTTTGTTATTTTGTAGGTTCATAATTCAGTTTTGTAAAAATGAATGTCATTATTTCGAAGATTCGTAATTCCCTAAGTAAAATATTTATATAATATCGACTGGCCTTGCGGGAGATACAAGGAAATATTGCACTAATACTGAAATCATATTGACTAAGTCAAAAAATTACCTCCTACATGTATATGTAATAATGGTCATTATTACGAAATTTCGTAACTCCTATTATATATTGCTCTATTTTGCTCTATTTCTTTTTATTAATAAATGACTCTTCATACTAATAAGCCCTTGGAATAATAAGCCTTTGATGTAATCGTGGACCATGATTTCATAAACGTGTGGATTAATAATCTTCTGATGGAGAAATGTTTCGATCAATAAACCTTTTGATCAATAAACCTTTAGATTAATGTTATGTATAAACTAGCTCGGGGTGACTCTATAAATATGTATCAATCCAAACTAATAAAGGAGAATTCGATCGAGGTTAGCGGGGACACAACGTAATATTTCGACATGGTTGGTTGGCCCTAAAAAGAGCCTAACGGGGAAAAAGAAGAAAAGTAACAATGAAAAAAGGGAGAAATCGAGAAGGAATAAAAAGTCCACTTTTTTTTTTTGCACTGCTGCTTTGTTCGGCTTACGTGGGAGTGTCCTCGGAGTGAATGGTGAATAATGCTAGACTCTATGAAGGTTTAAAGGAAACCTCATCCCAATAGATAAATTAAGTTATTCTGTGAGATTTAATTCATTCTTGACCATGAATCTACAAGATTCCCTACCAAACCGTATGAGAGAGGTACATGTATAAAGCAAGAATAAAGTACAGTTTTTCAGCAAGACATAGGTATCGCAAATTTCTTAAATACGTGACACTATGAACATGACTGACAATGAGAGCGGACAAAATATACAGTTCCTCAGGTAGACAAAGGAACATCCCTTCACAGCTATTATGTAAAAAGGTGAATATGCATGTGACACCTGTTCTACACATTTTTACATAATAGCAGTGAAGGGATGTTCCTTTGTCTACCTGAGGAACTGTATATTTTGTCCGCTCTCATTGTCAGTCATGTTCATAGTGTGACGTACCATGCAAAGTCGTTTATAAACAAAATGCATTCCAATTTATGGACGTATTTTTCCCAGCTGCGTATGGTAATGAATCATTTAATTCACCTGCTTGTATCTTTTGTATTACAATTGTCAGAACGCAAATTTCATAAATAAGTTAGTGCTCTTCTGGGTTGAAGGTTTCGCATAAATTAAATAGATTTGTCAACTGCTTTATTTTAGTATTTTTAAATAAATGATTTACATTATTTGTGCCCCTGTCATATATTTTTTTACAAATTATAATCTTTAAAGATGACGTTGAGTTCTAGTCATTCTATTCAATTAAATTCATGCGATTGCATTGTGAAAGAAACGGTGTGGAATCGACCAGAAAAGGTTGATCATCTAGCATATAAGAATTTGTGTGTATTGCAAGGTTCTGGAATCATCAAAATGATAAGAAATTTGGCCAAGTCTTGGTAAAGTTACAAACACTGTACACATAAAGATGTATATGGGACTACACGAACAAGTGGCGTAAAAATCCTACCCTGGAGTTTTACGATGTTACATGACATATTTAGAATATGAAGGCATTTGAAGAGCCATGCTTGTCAGGGGAACATGTCTTATATGATGTTCACGGAAGAGGTTTACGGTACACCATGTGTAAAGTCCTCGAGGGACTGAGGAAAGTAGATAGAAAATAGAGGTGAGATGGAAGGCGAGAAAGTGGAGGTTAGAAGGAAGAGTATCTTTCGGAAGTGAGTTTAGTCCTGAAAAGGACTGTAAACCAGAAAATTTGGGCAGGATGAGAGGTTTGAGTAGAAGACTGGATTGAGTTGGAGAGTTGAGTAGGCGAGTAGAATTGCAGAGCAGGAGCAGGAGAGTAGACTCGACGTTTCGGACAGGTTGACTGTCCGTCTTCAGGAGTGACAGTCAACCTGTCCGAAACGTCGAGTCTACTCTCCTGCTCCTGCTCTGCAATTCTACTCGCCTACTCAACTCTCCAACTCAATCCAGTCTTCTACTCAAACCTCTCATCCTGCCCAAATTTTCTGGTTTACAGTCCTTTTCAGGACTAAACTCACTTCCGAAAGATACTCTTCCTTCTAACCTCCACTTTCTCGCCTTCCATCTCACCTCTATTTTCTATCTACTTTCCTCAGTCCCTCGAGGACTTTACACATGGTGTACCGTAAACCTCTTCCGTGATTATTCATACCACCATGCAAACCTTCAAACATCATCTTATATGATGTTCTTCTACACTTGCATAATAAGAATGATAACGCTCACAAATTATTGTTCACTTCTTCCCAGAACTCAACCTTCTCTTTAACTCCTCAGCTATGATTTTTCCTTTATTGAAAAGTAAAGTTTTTTTTATTGAATTGAAAACAAAATTCAACTAAAATTTGGTGCATGATAAATTTACAAGTTCGCTTAGTATACGTCACAGTTTCAAGAAAATGGCTGCTCCCAATATCATGCTGAAAGGCATTAACATCATACCATATCTCTTAAACACTTAAGTAAGGGATTTTGTACATCAAAGGGCAGGAATACATCTCATCTCTGTTAGAATAACTGTTCTTACCTTTTGGAGTGAGGTTTCCTCTAATTAACTATCTAAATTAATCAAGGTTTGAAATGATCTAAGTAGGTTTGTGGCCGATGCTTTAATGACGTACTTAAGTATCGATGTGAATAAATAATACACATACAGGCTCTTTGTTTGAGATAGATTAGCACTCTAACCCCCTCTATCGACGCCCTTCGGAATAATGTAGGTTGTAGGTTAATGCCATTAGAATACAAACCTTTTCATTATTTAACTATTTTCATTACTGCCGTTACATTTTTAAGTCAAATAGTCCATTAAAAAAATTGTGGTATCGAATGGCCCAAAAAACTGCCTTCAATGTGGAACAAAAACAAAATAGATAAACACACAAGAATATAAACAGGTAAAATACATATTAATTGGTATCCCCATGAAATAACTGATCATTCAAGAATTATCCTTGATCATTTACAAGCTATATGTGTTCTTGTAATCAATATGCCAAACGGATGCCTTGTGAGTTTCCGTTCTGACGACGCTCAATGTTGGTGCATAATGATTGGCAATATTGAAAACGGAATGTTATCACCATCTTTAGGCCTATAATAACCCTTATACGGCTTGAAAAATTAATAAAAACCCAATAATTAATTTGTGTATCACGCTTATACATAATAATACAGAACACGCATTCCTTACATGTTTATTTTACACAAAGCCACAGAAATTCATTATCGAGTGATTAGGATATCATAATTTGTTTTTATTCAATTCAATCGTTCCAAAAGCTATGAGGAAATATTGCCTTCTGTCTACCATAATTCTATCCATGATTTTATGAAAGCCATCTTTCTAAAAGTAAAAGGATACATTCTGTTTCTCTTATACATGTATTATGATTGATTTAAATGTTTATCCCGCATATTTTCTTACAACATTTATAGCCATATACTAGGAAACTACATTATCTTTGAGACTATTTCCGTACAGAAATACATTCATGTTATTGTCAGATTGTCTGTCATTAAACGTTATCTTCAATTTATTCTTTTGAGCTTTTTTCGCCTTATTTCCGTCTGAATCCGAACGAGACGATGGCAGCTCTCACACTGTTTCCAAACTTGGTCGTCTGAGGGCGCCACACACCTTAGTATCGTGGCATGCTTTGAGTCGAGCCTGGTCGTCACCGGTCTCGATGTCCATGCGAGTATTCTAGGCAGGAAGATGTTGCACATCATGGCGATGGATGTGACGATGGGAAGGGCCGCGGCAAGGACGATGAGGCCGAAGTCGAAGTAATCATTTGTGGTCCATTCATCGTCGAGGTACCCTGTAATTAAAAAGAAACATTTTAACGATAGATTGTAAGTCGATTTTAATGTTAGTGTGCTGAATTTTCGGACGAATTTAACGGTTTTATACCTAAAAATAAATTAGCCTTTTCGATAGGAAATTATATAATATTCCATATCGTTTTACCTACCAACAAACTCCCACCACAGGTTAGACTAAATTATCCTCATAAAGTTCAAAAACGCTTATTTTACTCTAATCTGCCTATTCATATACAAATTGTTTCCCTCGGGGGGGGGGGGGGGGGGGGGGGGGGGTGGGGGGGTACTCAGATTTGGTTTGGACGGGGTGTGCAGCACAAAACTCAAACCCCCTACCGATTTTTAAGGGTCATTTTGGCAGAATTTCTTGAAATATAGGCCCATTTTTCACAATTTTTGGAATCTTTTGAAAAAAGACCCATGTTTAGTGATATTTTTGTAAAAAAGGGACCAATTTGTAGGAATTTTGTGTGTGAAAAAAAGACCTATTAGAGTGGTACATCCCCGTAGAACTATATATTTGAGTAAACACCCCCCCCCCCCCCCCCCCCACCCCCGGGTCCCCTTAGCTACTAGGGATTCATATCATGAGAGAACTCACTTGTTTTTGCTAGAACTATTTCTTCACAACGTGTCCTCTTCCCGTATGCGTAACTGTAAGGCCAGGGCGCCTCTACAGTCCAATCTGCAATCCAACTCCATGCTGTAATGAAAGGCAGAATACAGAAAACGATAACAATAGAATACAGAATAAGAAAAAAAGGGTAACCATCATCTTAAACATTATCATGATCTAATCATTGAAAAAATCAAATAAAACCGCAGTGTTTCCCCCCCCCCCCCAAAAAAAAAAAAAAAAAAAAAAAAAAATTATATTAATTTTTTTCTAAAATGCAAAAATGATTTATAATTGCATGTCTTGTAGTACTTTTAATTCTTATACAAAACGGAATTATAAAGACATGTAATCAAAACAGAGGAAGATCAAACAGGGGTTCAGGAAAGGTGAGTGGGGGAATAAGGTGACAAGGAAGGGGATAAGACCTGCTTCAGAAATAAGACAGAAAACCCCTAGTACACATATAGCATTAAACCTCTCAATATAATACTGTATTATCAATAAACATGTCGGAACATAAGGCCCAAACACTTAAAATAATTGAATCATTTGTTTGTGGCAGGCAAAAGCGTGAACCTAGAGCGATGATTCATCAATATGGTATCATTAATTCTTCAACTCGCCATATACATGTACATTGAAGAGATGGAGGGGGAGGGGAGGGGAGGAGGTTCTTGAATCATGAATATAATGCAAGACAACGTCATTACGACCTATGACCCCTATCCCTTCTTCATTTCCTTTTCCCATTTTGTTTAATTCAATGAGAAGGGATGTAACAGTATGGTGTGGTAGTTATTTTCCTAATCACAATTTAAAAAATAGAACAACAAAATAGAAAAGGTCATATAAAATCAAGAACATAATAGTGAATGGCTGGATATACAACCCACTCCGATTTGTTAATAGATCAGTGCGCCAACCGTACCTATGCCACCCCAGAAAAAAGTTAAATCTCAGCCCTGAGAAAAATTTCGTTCATCTCTTTTTACAAAATATAAATTATCTATATTATCGTCTCATCCCATCTTGCACAAGATGGATATATTTTCTTCAAAAAGCAAAACAAAACAAACACCCTTGACAGTGATATAGGATAACCTTCGGCTGTAAAGGGCATGTTAAACAAAAATCGATCGGATTTGCGTTTTTCCCCTCTGCTCCATTACATACGAAAACGTCGAAATGACAAGCAGGCGACAAACACATCAATCAGCGCCCTTGTATTTCACATCTCACTGCGTTTCAAACTGGCTACGAAGGGTAACCTCTATCGTTCCTTATACTTACCAGCTTCACACGAGCCAGTCATTAAGTCAATTAAGAACGTTATCAATCCCATATCTTGAGTCCACGGTGAATATTATTCCTTCTCATTATATAAAAAAAAAACGTTTGCGCTGACTTAGTTCGTCTTGAAGGATTGGTGATGCATATGATGTAATGGGGTTAAGCGCCACACAGATAAAATGTAGATATATTTATTTGGACTGTACTGCACTGTGATTTTGTGTATTTTGGAGGAGGGTGCGTTTGCTTGGATACGAGTTAGTTCGATCAATGCGCAATACTTATGACGTCATAAAAGGAATGCGCGCTTTTTGTCAGTCGCGCGTAGGGGAGGGGAAGAGTTGCGTATACATCTCAACCTGCCTGTATTTTTATTGTGAAGTCATAATGCTGGAATTGATAAATAAGACGAAGACACAGGAAAACATAGACGAGAGAGAGAGAGAGAGGGGAGGGGGGGGGGGAGGAGGGGGGGGGAGAGATGGCATCTTCCATTCCGGTTCGAGACATAATTCAACTGTCATTCGTTTAAACAAAAGACCACATGATAAGTCATGCTTCGAAATCAGATTCCCTCAAATACTCATTTTTTCCCAAAACACTTATATTACTCTTTACCACTATCTATAATATAAACTCAATATGCTAACGGAATCAAAGCTCATCTATTATGTAAACTGTGAATAAAACATCTTAACATGTTGTATACATTAGATATGTTCATATTTTGAGGTAATCAGAGATATAAACTTGGTCCATGCAACCTTTAAACCATTCGTTTCACTGCCAATGCTAGAATGTCGTTGAACATTTATTGACTATATATCGAAAGAATAGGCCAACTTTCTTCTTTCAGCTTTAAAAAAGGGAGATCTGACCTTGAACTTTAAGCATTGCACATCGATTTAAGACCTTAAAACCGTCGGCAGACGGACATAATAATTATAAGGCAGTTTTAAACAGTACTGGTAAGACGATTATACATTATTAAGTCTTCTGAAAAAAACATGAATCAACACCGAAAAGGTGATTGTATCAGATCGACACGGATAATGTAAATTAGGGTGGAAAATCTCGAAAATGGAAGACCAAGAAAAGGTTCAGAACACTGGTTGATGCGTTGCCTAGGTAACGCTGTCATCCCGAGCGATTGGTAGAAAGTGCATGGATGTTGAGACGCAAGCAGAGCGGACTCGATGGATGGATTGCAAGAAAAAGTAAGAACAAAAATCGACTTGAGCGATTGTTACGCCAGCGCGCATCCGTCCACGGTCTTGGCGCGAAAGAAGCAATCATACGTTGGTTTGCCGTGCACACGGTATCGTCTGGCAAGATTATATTCCAGGCTTTCAAAGCCACCAGACATCTCTAACGCATCGCTTCTCATTTCTAAGATTATTCAAAGATTCATTCCACATTGTTCAGTTGTGGGGTTAACTCCATTTCAAAATATTCTTGGAAGAAATCAGCGATTCGTGATCATTTCGAGAATTTTATTTTATGAAATCGATTTATGATTTGCAACACGGAAGTACTTTTAGACATCATTTGTTTTAACGGCTGGAAGGCTTCTAATACAGGCTGGATAGTGGTGAGTGGTAATCTTGCTTTAACTAACTTTCATTGCTAACTATTAGACTATTGGCTTTATAGAAAGGACTTGAAGTTAATGTAGAAGAAGTGTAATGTATTTGAGAGTTCTCACCGTTTTTTGTGTGAAACAAATTCTTATTGGGAAACATGAAAGAAGATCAATTCAGTTGGGTAACCATTTGCGTCCGATATCATCGTAATGCGTTAAATAAAGAATAATTTTCCACCTTTCTGAACGAAGGGTTAAACAATTCAATGTTCTTGCTGGATATTCTGTCCGACTTTGGATTTTAATATAATCTATTGAATTTACTTAGTGTATACTTTCGTCTGACCATCATGACCAAACTAACAAAAATCATGGGTTTGAACAAGATTCTATCCACGATATTTGACTGCAACTGACTACATGTTGTATTTTCAAAGAATGCATTATGATTGAGATGACTCCATTGATTTGCTAGTTTCTAGATTTTCCAACACGTGATTAATACATACTTTTCAAGTGTTTGCATTAGCCTTGTATACCTCTCTAACCACGTTGAATTGTTTTAGATTTTGGAGTTATATTTTTTTTTCATTGGAAGAGGTATTACATTTTTCTTCCAGTGATTTTATTTTAAGGTACTTATTCTCAAGTATATTCATAGAATTGAATCTTGAACAAAAAAAAAGAGTTAATATTAATCCTGATTTCATTCTGAGTTTTTTATTCTAGTATATGCATAAAACCGAAACTTAATTGAATACAAAAGGAGTTTATTTTAACTCCTTAAAGTATGTTATGCATTATTTTATTTGTTGTTATCGTTCAGATTCGTACTGTAAAGAATACTGGACAGTATATCATATTTCATATTTCGACAAAAATGTTTATGCTGTCATGGAACGTTTAGAGTGCTTAGATCATACTCTAATATGAATAGGCCTATACTGATATTCGAAATATAGGCTAGATTAAATTTATCAAAGTATGAAATAACAAAACCAGGTCTGTGACTGAGTATCGACACGATCGCAGCAAAATGTACGCTATAATCTTAATGGGGCAAAGTATACGTCACCGGTCTCAAAATAACAGCCTTATTTACCAACTTCAGCCGGTTAGATGAATATTATGCCTTTTGAAATCGATGTAAAAATGGAATGAGACAAAACGCCATAGCCGCAAATTTCATGCATAAGCAAACACTATTCGAAAACATTATGCTTTAACATGGCAATATCAATGGTTACATTCCGGTGAGTGAGTAAACATTTGAGAATAATATGTCAACAATTTCATGCAAATATGATTTTCGTTCTTTCTTCAGTCAAAGCCCGACGGCGATGTATTTCATTGCGGAAAATGACATCTTAACAGCTATTCAGGTGGGATATGTTTTGTATTAGAGCATTGTATTGACAGTTAAAACGTAGACATTGGCTAAAGTGAGAAACCGCAGTATCAATCAATTCAATTTAACAATGAAATGAATGTGAGCGCGAAATAGCGAATTGTGTTTGCTTGACAACAACCTCAAAATTCATAACTTGTTATTTTTAACATTTTTAATATTTTAAATCCGATTTTACTGAAACTTTCACTAACATATTCCTTTCATGTTTCTGTTTCTATTAAAACCAACTTAATATCAGGGTGGACTTCCTTCCCCTTTAGTAGTCACTCCATGTACAATGTAGTTAGAAAAACCACAATGTAGTTTAGGTTTCTAGACATGAAATACCCAGAGTTTTATGTTCGTTTAGGATAATATACTATTTAAAGGTATAGAACTTGAAGCCTATCGAACATACTAAATAAGATAGCGCTGGATCATAGTATCATAGATAATTTTTTGATTTTATTTGATATCTTCGTAATGTGACCATTCAGCTCAAGATTGACGCAAAAATAATTTGGAATTTCATAATATATTTTTCGTCTCGGGATATTAAAGGCGGCTACAATTTCTTGATATTAATTGCTCAAAATACCAATACCATCAGCACTAGTACTACTTCTACTACTTCTATTATCATATTATTATTATTATTACTATACTACAACTACTACTACTACTACTACTACTACTACTACTACTACTACTACTACCACTACCACCACCACCACACCACCACCACCACCACCACCACCACCACCACCACCACCACCACCACCACACCACCACCACCACCACTACAACCACTACCAAAACTAATATACTACTACTTCTGCTGCCACTTAATATTATGAGACCAATTACAACATTGTATGATTGATAAAAAATGATGATCATTCAAGTATGAAAATGTGATGTTAACAACAATACAAGTCCTAACTGATATAAAATATTACCAGCAACAAGTCTGTAGCCATTATACAGGCATCCAGGAAGTGAGAGAAACAAATAGCATAATCATCATCACAGGTCTATACAGTCAGTCCCGGTTCTCGAGTGTTTGTATAAGTAATATGATCCATACGCATGACTATGGACATTATAATGTCCAAAGCATCCATTAGGAACCATGTACTTTGTATACAACTTCCCGTAAGTCCGGTGTTAATGTTATAATCATCTGTCAAGACGGAAATTAATATTTTTAGAAACCGGGCTGATCAGAAATGTGAGCTTGAACCATACAAATTCTGTTGATATTGACATTGACTTAAGTACGAATTCCTGTACCTCTATAAATGACTTTCCAAAGGGTAAAGGATTGAAAATTGCACATTTAAATATTCGTAGTCTTAGAAATAAGGTGGATGATCTGCAATTATATTTGAAAGAAAATCCGTACGAAATTCTGACCTTGTCAGAAACATGGCTAAGTGAAAACATTTGTAATTCATTGTTACAAATTGATGGGTATCATTTTGAAAGACTAGATAGAGACGAAAAGGGAGGAGGAGTTGGATGTTTTATACAAAAGAATATATCATATATTAGACGACCTGATCTTGAAGACCGTGAGTTAGAAATTATGTGGCTAGAGATAAGACTACACAATCACAAACCAAAGTATCTTGGAGTGGTATATCGTCCACCTAACAGTAGAAGTGCTTTTTTCAATAACCTAGAAATTAATTTAGAAAATATATATATGTTATCAAATGATATTGTAATATTAGGTGATTTAAATTGTAATATGTTAACTCAGAATAATGATCTGAGTGACAATATGCATTTGTCTCAGCTGATAAGGACCCCGACACGTATAACCGTTAATAGTACAACCCTTATTGATCTAATTCTTGTGTCAAATAATTTGAAATCACTGGAGAGTGGCACACGGTCTATCGGTCTAAGTGATCAATTATTGAAAGAAAAACAACCGCCCTCTATATGTTCTGTGAGTACCTACCGTTCATTTAGAAACTTTAATGAAATTGTTTTCAAAAATGATGTTAAAGATATAAACTGGGATAATTTGTACTTAAACAATCACAATGTTGAGAATATGTGGAATATTTTCAAATGTAAATTCAAAGACATTTGTGATCTTCATGCACCGTATGTCACAGTAAGAAAACGTTCTAGGGGGTAACCTTGGATTACCAACGAATATTTATGTATCGCAAGAGATAGGAATTATTTTAAATGCAAATTTGATAAACACAAAACTACAGACTACTGGGAAAAGTTTTAAGAATTCAGAAGTAGGGCAAATGTACTGAACAAGAAGTTAAAGAAACAATTTTATAAAAATATTTGCATTGAAAATGGTAATGATATGAACAAATCCTGGAAAGTCCTCAAAAACTTACTCCCCAAGAAAGATACCAATTCTGATCATAAAATTCTTGTAAATGACCAAATTGTAGTAGACAAAGAAAAAGTAGCAGAATTGTTTAATGAAAGTTTCAATAATATTCAAAGCCAACTAACAGGAGCTAATGATTCTCATCTCAATATAAATGCATTGCAAACATTACCGCAAACAGCACATGAATTCAAATTTACAGAGATCGAGGAATGTTTTGTATTAAAAGAACTACTCAAGCTTGATGTTTCAAAAGCAGTTGGTATTGATGATCTTCCTCCAAAGCTACTTAAAATAGCTGCCCCACATATTGTTAGAGTCTTAACAGTATTGTTCAATTGTTCATTGTCAAAAGGATACGTTCCTCATGAATTCAAAGTTGCTAAAATAACCCCTATTCATAAAGGTGGAAACAAAATGGAATTAACTAACTACCCACCTATTTCCATTCTCCCCACAATGTCAAAGATATTTGAAAAAGCAGTACACAATCAGATATACTCTTACTTAAACAAACATTCTTTGTTAAGTGAACGGCAATCAGGTTTTAGACCAGGACATTCAACTCTAACATGCTTGACTGAAATAGTCGAATGTATACTTGACAATATGGACAAAGGTCTGATCACTGTAGCCATTTTTCTTGACCTGAAAAAGGCGTTCGACGTTATACCACATCCATTGATTATTAAGAAAATGTTATTGTATGGTATTGGGGGAGTTGAACTTGAGTGGTTCGAATCCTATCTATCTAATAGGCAACAATGTGTATTCCTGCAAGTGACGAAGAGTAATTTTCTAACTGTGAAATCAGGAATTCCACAAGGATCAATACTGGGGTCATTAATTGTTTGCCTCTATGTGAATGATATTTGTAACCTGCAACTCCATTCTAAGACAAAGATTTCCTTATATGCAGATGACACGGCAGTATTTCATCATGGAAAGGATTATAAAGTTTGTGAATACAATCTCCAAAAAGATTTTACCCGTATCTTGAAATGGCTAAAATACAATGGACTGTTTTTAAATGCAAATAAAACCAAAACAATACTATTTGGTTCCAAAAGAAAAATTCAAAATAACAATATTTGTATTCGTTACAGTGACAATGTACTCGACTGAGTCGAAAGTATGAAATATCTAGGTGTAACACTAGACAAAAGTTTAACATGGTCGTTACATGTAAAAGAAGTTGTTAAGAAAGTATCGGGTACGATTGCCTGCATTAGACGTATACGCAATTATATTTCCCGTAAGAATCTGATTACATTATACTATTCTCTTATCCTACCGCATTTAAACTACAGTAATTCAGTATGGGGAAATACTTCGAAACAAAATCTAACAAAGTTGCAAAAATTACAAAATAGATATGCACGATTAGTTCTTCGTGCCGAATATTTTACACCCCAAAATGTTTTAATGGGTAAATTGAAATGGCGGTCATTAGAGGAAAGAATTAAATAAATGAAATGCATCTTGATTTTTAAAATCATAAACGACCTATCACCACCATATCTTAATCCATGTATAAGTAAAAGACCGATATTATATTCTACTCGTTATGCTTTAAACAGTCCATTATTCATTCCAAAATGTAAAGCAAATTTTAAAACGAAAACCTTAGCGGTTTCAGGAGCTAAAATATACAATAAATTACCTTATCATATTAAAAATTGTAAGTCGCTGCAAAGTTTTAAAAAGAATGTCAAAACCTTTCAGTTTCCCTTGTAAACATATTTTCACGTTAATTTGACCTTTATTTATTACATTTTATTCATCTAGTTTTCTCAATTTGATAGTTGTATTTTTGTTCCTTATAATTTATTGTTAATGCGTGTTTTTCGTTACCTATTTTAATACAAAGGTAAAATATACATGGTATATAGTATATACCATGTATATTTTACCTTTGTATGTATGTTTTGAATTCATGTTATTATTGTACATGTTTTTATGTGAATATAGGGCTCTCTGGGAGAGCAGGCTCAGAAATGAACTTGAATTAGAGCACCCTGTTAAAATAAAACTACATGTATAATAAAAAAAATAATAAAAAAATAAAATCAGATTAAACTTATAAAAAAGCAGAAACACGAAGTTGCAAATCATCCAGAGACTCCTAATAAATTGCGTTACTGACTAATTAATTATATCATTACAAATCTTTATTCTCAGTTTTCTTACGTATAACCGATTTTCTTATAAAACTGAAGATATGGCGTATATATTCAATACTGAATGAACGCCATTAAACTATTACCAACAACAACAACAATTAATATTGTTAGAATACTGTCAGGCGTGCATAACTTGATAATTCAGTGTATAAAGGGGTGGTGTTACGGATAGATACGTTGCCCGGTTTTTGTAAATTTGATACACTTGTAAAATATTTAAAGTCCGGAATTATTTGTTGTTTGTTTTTATCATTTCCTAGCCGGACAGAAGATATAACTTCCTGTACATAGTCAGTTATTGATGATGTTACTTCCACATGGTAATGAGTAAATGAAGCGACATTTATGTCTTCATACCAAACACTGAAATGACTATTTGCCTCATGTAAAAAGAGTTGTCGAATTTAGCCCGGGGAGGAGGCGCACATTCCCAATTTTTTACCCATTGTTTTCTGCTGTGTAGTTAAAGGAGATATTCATTGATTTTAAAAACTAACTTTATTTTCATTATTGCAAAGTTGAAACTTTGATTCGACAAGGTTATCAAAATTCAATGCTTGGAAACATTCGAAGTAATGATTATTATAAATTACAAAACGCTTAAATACAGCCCCGGCATAGCACCTGAAGAGCTCTCCGATCGCTGCTGAGATGTGTGAGATCACAGTATGGACATGACTTGCACAAGCAGACGATGCCCCATGACATCTCACACATTTTCAGTGCCCGTGTTATCATCTTCTCTTGAGTTCTTTCTCTTACTTCACTACCGTCATGCTAAATGTATAATCTATTGCCTCACTCTGAACCCCGCGCATGGTTTTATTTTGATGACAAATGCAGCGATACCAAAATAAAGGAATCTGTCGCTTGTAAACAAAATAAGACGCCATTGTATATTCAGCTGCACACACCGGGGTATGTTCGGCGTTTCAAGAGGGAACAAAATGCCGTCCTTAATATCATTCCGGGGTTTTTTCAATTTGAAAGTCTGGTTTCTTTGATTGTTAATTAACCCATATCCTGTGTATTTTCAAGCAAAAGATTTTAGTTATCAGAATCGGGTCATATCCCCTTCTGAATGGTTTGACATGCCATTACATTTATATACACTAAACTCATTATAATTTGACAAATAATAGCTTTGCAATTATGTTCATTCTCTATGGGACGTCGTCTGCTTGGGCAGTGTTGGTCCATATAGTGACGTCATTAAAACATCGTTATTTTTCCGGTGAATCTCTCGTATATCCCAGCTGCTATGGAGGTGGTTGTATTTGTATTTTTATAAATCACCCGAGTTGACCTATAACTTGTACGATGGCCATCTGTTAGCTTACCAGTTTCTAGTGATACATTAGTTGACATATTTGTGATTTTCTTTTAATTTCACCTTTAAGGTATGACCCCCACCCTCCCCGGTGCCTCGCCTCGCCCCTACACCTTGATTCCACCTCTAGTTATTTATTTTTGATGTCTTGTTTTACGATAAGACATCCTAAAGTGTTTACGATTTCGGTAGCGAACGCCTCATTGACTCATTTCATAATGCATTGTCAATCTACTCAAAGACATAATCATGAACATACATCACGATCAACCCAGTTTTGTCACGTGATAGCAAGCTGGAGTCTCGAAATCCGGTGAAACTCATTCTGGGAATGGGATTGGATATTCACGCGATATACAATACGGTCATGAGTTAGAGAGAATGAGAAGAGACAGACAGACAGACATAGGGCAGGATTGAGTGAGAGAAAGAGAGAGAGAGAGAGAGAGAGAGAGAGAGACAGCCAGAGGGCAGGATTGAGTGAGAGAAAGAGAGAATGGGAGAGAGAGAGAGAGAGAGCCAGAGGGCAGGATTGAGTGAGAGAAAGAGAGAGAGGGAGAGAGAGAGAGAGAGACAGACAGAGGGCAGGATTGAGTGTGAGAGAGAGAGAGAGAGAGAGAGAGAGAGAAACAGACAGAGGGCAGGATTGAGTGAGAGAAAGAGAGAGAGGGAGAGAGAGAGAGAGAGAGAGAGAAAGAGAGAGAGATAGAGGGAGAGAAAGATAGAGAGAGAGACAGACAGAGGGCAGGATTGAGTGAGAGAAAGTGAGAGAGAGAGAGAGAGAGTGAGAGAGAGGGAGAGAGATTGAGAGAGAGAGAGAGAGAGAGAGAGAGAGAGAGAAAGAGAAAGAGAAAGAGAGATAATAGACGAGTATTTTGGAATGTCCGAACAACCTATATACTATTATACAAGTAAAACGTGTCGAAATATAGTTGACAGACTGAATCATTATTATGAATCTATTTTTATACGCATATTGCTAATGAATACCCTTTGGCTGAAGCTAGTCCATCTATAATGTTTAATTTTTTTTAAACATAAAATTGTCATAAATTATGTTTTAGTTTCTCGTTCTATAGCCTATACGTATCCCTGACTAAGATAATTAAAGAAAAGACATGTAAAAAGTAAAATGGAGGTTGCAAGATGGGGGTTTACCGGTGACAAAAGAGGATATTTTCAAATAAACGCACATTTTATTTCGCCACTATAATAGTGGTAGCTTAAAATATAATGTTAAGTTCTGGCATTGCGATTGCATTGTGAAAGGAAGAATTTGGAAGCGATTGAAAAAAGGTTTTTGAATCTTCAAAATGATAAGAAATTGGCTCAGCCTCGCTAAAAATAAGAGTCAAATGCAATGTACACCTACATGTATGTTTGACTGTATGTGGCGTGGAAGTCCGAACTCTTCAGCTATTTCATGTCAATTTATTTTAATGAGGGCAAGACAAAAAAAACTATTCTAAGCTGTTATATTCTGTTCTATTCTATTCTATTCTAGCTATTCTATTCTGTTCTATTCAATAATTCTTCAACATGAACAAAAATCAAATGATAAAGCCTACAAACAATTTTCACTTTTTCCATAACCTAGTGTCCTCTGATTGTGATATAATAGCCTTTCTAGTAGTGTTGATAATATTAGATACTAGATCATAGAAATTAATTTAATGTAAAGTATTTCACAGTGTTTCGTCATTATTTAGATGGGGGAACGCGCCCCATGTCCCTCGTTGTTACACCTCTGATAATACGCTAACCCATAACTGAAAGTGCCTTATTGAAAATCAATGCCGTCTTTGTTTCGCGTTGCTGTGGTAACGATAAAACTAATGACGGGTAAAATAATGGCCATATAACTTTCTGATTCAGGGAAAATATAACAATTTGAAATAAATACGACTGGTTTCACATCTCAAGTACTTCCAGTAATGAGCAAAAGAATTGGGAGAAAGCCGTGAATAGCCATACGTCATCAAATTGAGCGTGAAAGGTGCTCAACGTATTACTCAGATTTGTTTGGAACTATTCATACATTTCCAAAGACTTTAATATTGCTCAAATGTATATGTATACGTGAGTTCGGCAGCGACGAAAATTTGTTTTTACTCTGTTCATCAAGACCAAATCAGTAACTATTTTTGCTATCATTATTACAGCCTTAAAATGTATCACAGGGCAACATTCATCTGAATTTCAAGACCTTTCAACATGAATATTGTCTTATCTGTGAGTGGCAAATTCAGAAAATAATTTTGATCAGCGAAGATGGTAGTATTGGGCAGAATAACCGTGTAATAAAATATTTGTTGGCGAAAAATAAGCCTTAATTGTGCTCCCTCAAAAATACAGGCGTTTCAGAAGGAGAATGTCATGGGTATACAACATTTATTAGTTGTAATTGCAAATAACATAGGCCTATACATAATTAATAATAATGTAAACAAATAACTTCAAATGTAGTAACCGATCTGTGATTTTACCTAACGACCCAGCACATACTTATCGATGGGCATTTATTATTGCTCTGAATAGGCCTACCTCCAAAATAATATAATGAAAAACGTCTAAATGCTTAAATTTGCGCGTATCGTTACAATAAATCAAGGCAATTTCCTCAATAGAAATGGTAACATTAGAAACTTCGATGTTTTGATTGGGCTGCGTTTGGCCTCTGGCGGACTGAAAGTGATCGATAATTATTGCTATTATTTCAATTTCACAGCTACGACTTTGCGCCCTTGGCATTTGACAGAGATATCGATATCTACCTGTCCTGCCCATTTTGACTCTATATCGCGTGATTGTCTGCTTCTTTAAAGCAGCCATATTTACGGTCATCAGAATTGTCGGTATCCATGACAGCCATTGATTCGGAGGGAAAATGATTTCCTGACTTTTTAATTATGGCATGCCGTTGTTCCGCGGATAATCGCATATTATTGAACGTTTAAGCTTATATGAGTAAGACAATACGATATAAATAATAAGATATCGTTTAGATAATATAATTGCAGTGATATTCTAAATATCGATAAAAGCGTAATGGAACAAACTTCAAACTTTAAACGCGAAGGTTTCTAGACCTTGACCTTTTGGACAGGAAAAAAAGGAATAAAGAAAGGAAAGGAAAGCCTGCTATATAGTTCAAACACGTATGCATTATTGGTAAGTTAGGGTGCTAATTCATTCCAGTTTTTATGATATTTTAATATAAAAAAAATACGGTATCATTACTAAAGAAAAAAGGAGATTTAAAAAATAAGGAACACTATAGACGTACCTTTGCAAAAATAGAAAAAGAAAAAAAAGAAATAGTAAAAAATCGCGTCACATTTTTTAACAACACACAGGGTTCACGCACGGGCTATAAAATGTTCGCTAGCCGACCCGTTTTGTTATACTCTTTGATCTTTCAATACATGCTTGTACATGAATATCCCGAATATTACAGCAAATCCTGTCGTTTGGAGAAGAAATAAAAGTGTATTTTTGAACTCATAACAATATCAGAGCGTAATCATTAATGCAAACAGGTATGTTGGACACTAGTGGTGAAAAGGTTCGTTTTGAAATAAACTGTCTTGAATCTATCGTCTCTGAGTAGTGCTTGTTGAATAACTCGGAACGGATGTTTGCTCGTATATTTTTAGGCGGTAACTTCGTCCATTTAAGGTTAAGTTTAAGAATCTCATTAACAGCGTTTTTTCCCCTTCACATACACAAATTTGGACCAAACTTCTGTTTAGACCTGTGGTGGGATGAAACTAAGATATTGTGTAAAATGTTCAACGTATATCTCATCTTACACCACGCCACTTGTGAAAAGCATATGAGGGAGAAATATGATGAGAGACAGTAATTCATGAGAAAATGACTCCCTACTCCGCCCTTCGACCTTCAAAAGCTTTTAAAAGCTATATTGAACACGCCTTCTGTATAATTACATTTAGGAGCATATCTGATTGGCTGGCTACATGAAGAAGGACCACAAAAAAGGAGTAAAAGCGTAGCTAAGGAAGCACGTCGGGGCTGGGGGGGGGGGGGGGGGGCGGGGGGTGCGATGCTCCAAATTAAAAATTAAAAAAATGACAAAAAGAGAGAATAATAGGAAGGGGAAGGGGAGAGGAGGATATGAACACTGATACGACCCCCTCCCGAACTGTTAACATGATTAATTGCATCCTTTTGGTAGAAAGTTGAAATAAGACACAAACACACAATAGAGTGATACCAACAAAATCAGAACAAGGCCAAACAGACATAGTGAGACCTTGAGAACGACAAATATCCCTGATTCGTGTTTTACAGGAGTCACATTTCGGGCTTTTGAATTAATCGTCATGGAAACGGATCTAGTGGCCTATCTTAGACATCCATATTAGATGTGGAAAGGTTTTGTCCGCTGTATTGTCATTGGCATTGACCAAGGATTTGCATGTGTTAGGAACTGATGAATACGACACTCTTGCATTTCAGCGTGGACTGGGCTATAAGAAAAGTTGAATTTTTATCAGGAGCATGTATAGCCGTAACCTAATAAATGCTAAGTGTCTCTAAATCCGGCTGTAAGTCCGTCTGCTGCCTGCAACAAGGCCGCTACTGTCAATGACAATACAAAGCTCTTAAGGCCTTCTCACAGGCAGCCGACTAAAACAGTGAAATAGGTTTGAAGGTGAGGAGATTATATAGAGCGTGGAGCGAGAAGGCGAGAGGATGAGGATGAGAAGAAAAGAGGAAGAGTCTAGAGAGAGAGAGAGAGAGAGACAGACAGACAGAGAAAGGAAGAGCGGAAGGGGGGGGAAGGGGGGAAGAAGGGAGATTTATAGAGGGTGGA
The DNA here is from genome assembly GCA_035222895.1 of Strongylocentrotus droebachiensis. Taxonomy (NCBI): domain Eukaryota; kingdom Metazoa; phylum Echinodermata; class Echinoidea; order Camarodonta; family Strongylocentrotidae; genus Strongylocentrotus; species Strongylocentrotus droebachiensis. The sequence continues at coordinate 70,186 of JAVYIG010005994.1, read as the reverse complement.
GCGAGAAGGCGAGAGGGAGAGGATGGAGATGAAGAGAAAAAGGAAGGGTCCAGAGAGCAGAGAGAGAGAGGGGAGAGAAAGAGATAGATAGAGAGGGGGAGGGAAAGAGGGGGAGAGAAAGAGAGAGAGAGAGAGAGAGGGGAGGGAGGGGAGAGAAATAGAGAGAGAGAGAGATAGAGATAGAGGTCGATAGAGAGAGAAAGAGAGAGAGAGAGATAGTGGAAGATAGGGAGAGAAAGAGAGAGAGAGAGAAGGGCGAGGAGGAGGCATATAAGACGAGGACGTTGAGGTAATCATGTATATAAAAACAAAACATGCAATTTGAACCAAGGGGTAAGATAATATTATGACAGACAGGGGGTAGACATATATGAATACAAAATCAACAAACAAACTTTAATACAAGACACACACACACACACATAATACAGGGAGAGAGAGAGAGGGGGAGAAAGAAAGAGACAGACAGAGACAGACAGACAGAAAATGGACATAGATAGGAAAGGCAACTTAATAGATACCAACGAAAAACATTGACTTTAAAGTAGCTCATGTTTGTGCAAGCCCATTAGTAGAATTGTATCATCAGCTTTCACTTCAAGCTAGCCTTCATGTTCGTATTCATGTTATTTTGCAAGAGCTACATGTACTTTCACGAGATTCCATCTTGCAGCTGCGACTTCAGTAACCTTCTGGCTAATGAACAATTTTGTTCTAATAAAACAAACAAAAAAAACTTTTTTTTTGGGGGGGGGGGTAAGGTTCCTACATGAATATGTGATCTTACTAAGATTATGTTACGTAAGGGCGTTTCGTTAAAAAAGAGGGAATGAGAATGAAATGAAGAGAGAAAGGTCATTTGAACAATTTTCCAAATGAGATCGATCGCTAGGAGTGTAATGGTGGATGAAATGTCAAATTGAACATGCCTGGTTGATTTATCACATGCTATGCCTGCATGCGTGTTATAAAGCACCATCGTGTAATCAGGGAGATGACATCTCCCTGGTGTAATGCTTGATGTAATAATCATGTTGAGATACATTTGGCGTACTTTTAACGGAGAATCATCGATCAAAGCGTCTTTAAAAAAAAACATTTCCCCTTTTCCATCTTATCTGTCTTTTAAAAGAAAAATTAACCTAGTTTACGGTAAGACCTTCCAAAGAGGTAGCGTGATTTGAGTTATTAAACTTACCTTGTTCATATCAATAGCGTTCATTTTTCTTGAACTAGTTCATCACACTGTCCATAAAACAAAGGGTGAACTCATTACCCCCCCCCCCCCCCCCCCCCTCCCTGACAAAGTCTATACCTTTCAAGTGATTTTGACGAGATAACTTGCCTTTGCCTGATTACTTCTGGCACGATTTTGATCTGGTATATACCTGAAAAAACAAGGAGAAAAACAACGTGTTAACGTATCATCTTCGTAAGATGTGCTTATCCGTATGCCTAGAGGCATTTTACAGAAAACAGTATCTGTTTGGATTCTTGCAGGGGGTATTGGGTTCCAAATTCCCTGGCTTTACCGAACTGACGCACAGGCTCGTTACCCTATATATACAGGGATCTTTCGAGTTTAGAGATGTTTTAACTGAATTGAAGTGCCCGTTGTTATAAGTGCGCCGCCATTGGCAAGGAGATATTCGAGGCCCAGAAAAGAAGAATGCCAGGTTGTCAATGTAGTGATCGGTTGATTCTTTGCACGTACAACCAAACACTGTCATTATGATTATCAAATTTTGAATTTGTTACACGTTACAATGAGCCAGACTGAGTTCGTAAATAGCTTGGGTACGCATGACCAGAAAATATCCACAGGTCTTTTACACGATGGATATGTCCCACTAGTGCATTTTAGAATAATCACTGCTGAAGTGATGGAGGTGCTTCATGAATACCATTTGTTTGCCCTCTTGAGAAGAATACTTCCACCTGTGTATCAGATAAATGTACTGTCGGTACATAACATTTAAGGAATACTGATTAATGAGTACATTCATGTATCTTACAATTTGGGAACAAATGAACTTTATCTGCCCATGCGCAGATAATAATAATAATAATAATAGCTCGTTCTTATATAGCATATACGAACTTATTGTCAAACTTATGAGGGCTTACACACAAGACATCAATCAAATTTAATTTGACCAAACCTCGGTATATAATCGGGACATCATTATATTTTCAAACCCTTTTTGCAATGAACGGTCTAAGAAGAAATATGAAGTAAGAAAGGCTTCACGAGGAAAGCAGAAAATTAGAGAAGTAGACTTGCGAAAGTTTGAATGAAAGTAATGAATTTTGAGAAGTTACAATCACTTTAGGTGTAGGCTCTTCAAATTGACTGAATCGGTAGTGGCTCTGTGATGTAGTGTCGGACAAATTCACCATTTGTACCAACACACGAAATGACTAAGATATCAATTTTTTGTTAATGTATGACTCAGGAGGGTCTATTTCTTGCATAGGACCTATAATAATATGATGTCCGTGATATATTTTGAGTAGTGCCCCCAACGGAAAAATGCTATAGGAGAAAAACAAAAAATTATTAAATTTCTATGCACGGCAAATGGGATATTTATTCGAGACAACATTTACGTCACAAACCACTGACCAAACTGCCAATTCGAGATTCGCATAGTGATCTCATATTTCAAACATTCACATTCGTAGGACATCCATTTTTACAGTATTGTTCTTCCAGTTGTTTCTATTAAAAAAAAGTATTGGAAGACCAGTCTAGAAAATTGACAGAAAGATGGATGTAATCAGAATCTTCTGGGTATCCCTCCGTCAAAAGTTGTTGTTGTAAATGTTATCACCTGTAATTATATTCTAAATTTGTGGCGGTACTTTCCTCGTTAGGTAAGTTGAATGAAATGAAGTTCTTGACATACAAAGTTCTCTTTCGTTCGTTGACATTTCTGCAGAAGAGGATTTTACATTTCAAATGTAATTCATGGAATACGGTTATTTTTAGCAATCACACCCCTGTTGCTTGCATATAAATTATAGCCTGGATCTATTCTTTTTGTTTCTTTGCTCTTGAGAATTACGTATCATTTTTTACTGTCCAAATATGGAATGAAATAATGTAATATGATATGATATTCATTACCGTGTATGATTGCAAGGGAACATATTTTGAAATCGACCAACGGACGTATTTTGACAAATTGTTTGCACATTATTTTGAGTTGACAGAATCTATCTATATTTTTAGGCCTATGGTGTCATCATGTTCATTCGGAATGATTTTCGAAACTCTTCGTCTCTCACATTGGCATGTTCAGTAATTTTAATAACAACAACAACAACAACAGAACAAGCACATAATGATGAAAACTGTAATGATGGTGGCGACGATGACGACGAAGATGACGATAATGATGATAGTAATGATATGAATGACAATGTAAAGATAGTGATACAAATAACAGTAATATCGATAACGATTGAAAAACCTGAAGCAATTTCATAAATAAACGAAATTACAATTTTGTGAGTGGAATTCTTATGCGTGTCAGTGATTTCATACTTTCAGTACTCAACTTCACAGTTAATGTATTCAGGAAGTAACCGTCTCTGAATAAATTTTCTTTGTCATTTTGATGTTATCTGTTTCATGCTTGAGGCTGTCAAGTATTGCATGCAGTATAGAAGCATTCCTGATTTGTATTTAGCAAACTAATTCAGTTAGGTACGTGCCGGCAATGCTGAATGCTTCTGTATTTAACTTTCATTCTTGTTTATTCTTTGTCTTTCTCTTGTTTGTATTTTAATTACCCTTCCGTATTTTATCGTGTACGTACTTTTTTTTCCATACACTACATGAGTTATCGATTTTATTAATGCAATGAGGTTTACTTAAGTGGCGTGATGTTTCAGTTTATTTTTGTGTTGTATGTATGCATATTTGTTATGTGTGGCGAATAACGTGTGGCGAAGCATGAGTCCAGTCAACCAAAGGGCGGCTCTGGTCTTTTTTTAACAGGTGGACGAAATTTGAAGAATTAGGGAGTATCTTGGAGGACCTGTTCTTACCCATATGTTTACCACGTCCTGGATTGAGATATGACAGTGTAATGTTTGTGATAGTCAGAAATATCGAATACTTTCGTGATGTTTTTATGGTTCTTGAATCACGTAAACCAAAATTAAGTAATTTATGGTTTCTAATGGAAATCAAAGAATATGATAAATAATTCCATAACCTACCTTTGGAAAATCTTGTAGTCTGCTTATGTAATACTACCACAAGCTTAAGTTTATGGTCACACTTTCATTGCGGGGCTGATGTTGCTTGCCCGAATGGCAGCTTTCATGTTTCTCAATTCTGCGAGAGAGGGAAACGAAACTATCAATTTTTTGTAATGTTTAAATTAAAAGTAATGTTGTCATCAAAATTACATTATAGGGAAACTATTAACTCTTTGCCCGCCACGTACACAATCCCCCCTGTGCCACATTGTTTTTAGGGTGCCACCTTAGGAGGGGTTCTGCATGGACTATGCTTATTCAACTTGCAATAACTTTTGATTGGTGTACTGTAATGAAAAAATTTGTGTAGCAATATTGTATAGAAATTAATAGTCTTGCCAATGGTATCATTTTTGTAATGTATATTATCATACATTTTGAGATTATCAACTATACATTTTGTATCCAAGTTTTCGTTTAGAAGGGTATTCTATACCTCTTATATCTAATACTTTGTTATGGAGGTTTATGTCCTGAGTTAGTTCATTGAAAAGATGTATTCATGAGCTTTCACTACATACCAAATTCATGTGTTGAAGGTCACAATGAGCCTGGTAATTTAGGATTGAATAAAGAGTAAGCCGACAATGAACTAATCTCCTATTGAAATTGACCCTGGGTACTTTTGAATAGACTTCCTGTCTCTTGATTGTACTTTGATGACCTTTATTGTGTCTGTAGGTAAGATGGTGTAACATTCTATTATTACTTGCAAGGCTGTGCAAGCTATTATAATTGAAAGAAATGAATAGAAGAACTTATTGATTTTCTACACTAATAAGGCAAGCCATGAACATAATGTATGCTTGAAACATGTACTAAGTTTTGAATTGTAGAAAGCTGATGTATAATAAATAAGAATAAAATATATTCGTCTACATATGTAGTCTCATATTGACATGTTCATTATAACAAGAGGTAGACAGAGAGAGGGAGAGAGAAAGAAAGAGAATAAGAACGAAGAGACAGGCAGATTGGGAAAGAAAAAAGAAGAGACAGGGAGAGATAGAGAGAGAGAGAGAGAGAAAGAAATAGATATAAGCAGATACAGAAAATGAGAGTGAGAAGATAGAGATAGAGGGGGAGGGGAAGAAGAAAGAGACAGGCAGATAGGGATATAAATAAGAAGAGACACGGAGAGAGAAAGACAGATAGGCAGACAGAGAAAGACAGAGGCAGGTTGAGATAATGAGAGTGAGAACAAGATAGAGAGAGGCAGAGAGAGGGGAGGAAGACAGAGACAGGCAGATAGGGAGAGAAAAAACAAGAGACAGGGATAGATAGAGAGAGAGAGAGAGAGAGAGAGAGAGAGAGAGAAAGAAAGAGATAAGCAGATACAGAAAGTGAGAGTGAGAAGATAGAGATAGAGGGGGAGGGGAAGAAGAAAGAGATAGGCAGATAGGGATATAAATAAGAAGATACACGGAGAGAGAAAGACAGATAGGCAGACAGAGGCAGAAAGAGAAAGTGAGGATGAGAAGATACAGACGGGCAGAGAGAAATAAGAAACAAGGAGAGAGAGAGAGAGAGAGATATAGCGGCAGATAGAGAAAGTGAGAGTGAAAAGAAGATATAGGCAGGGAGAGGGGAAGAAGAAAGAGACAGGCAGATAGGGAGAGAAATGAGAGAGAGAGAGAGAGAGAGAGAAAAGAGACAATCAGATTGCGAAAGAGACAGGCAGACAGAGAGGAGGATAGATAGAAAGAGAGAGATAGAAGGAAAAGGGACGGAGACAGAGAAAGTCAGGTATAGAGAAATAGAGACAGGCGAAGAGAGAGAGCTAGGGTACTTTATGTTGAATTATTCCCTCAATGCTACAAAACGCTTTCACTCTATTTAATTCTCTATCATCCACACTTTCCTTGTTAGTCACTCAACTTCTCTACATGCATCTCATCTCATCCCACAACTCAACCACACTCTAAAAAGTGTTGAATAAGAACTCCCATAAAAAAAAAACAGTCACTTTTTTGAAAATAATAAACGACACAAGACAATCATATTTGCAAATCAAATTGTAACTATATTGTTATTCCACACAACCCGAAAATAAGGCATTCATATATTGCATATCAAATTGTAACTATATTGTTATTCCACACAACCCGAAAATAAGGCATTCATCTATTGCAGATCAAATTGTACATTGTTATTCCACACAACTCCAACATTTAGTTCAGCTTCCTGGTGAAAGCATACCAAAAAATTACATCATGAATGTATACAAATCAGAACACATAACAAAATAACTGCATTATCATTATTTATCATAGCTTAGATAATGGACCATTATGTAAATTAAACTTGACACAGTCATGACAGTTATGTATTCAAAGAATAACAAAAACCTAACATTTTCACTGTATGCATTGCTTGTCAAAATGTTATCGCAGTATGAAAGTATTACTGCACACGTACAAAAAAAAACAAAAAAAAAAGTGAAGAAGTCCCGTCTCCTCCTAATAGGGGCCATCCTAGCTCATCAGAATATTTGCAAAAGCAGTTTCAAAAACTCAATTTTTCTCGGAAAATGTCAATGATAACAATGTCTGCGAAAGCGGTGCAATGAAGTGTGATGTGTATACAATGCGAAGCACGCGTTACTATTGTGTGTGTGTGCGTACAATAGAATTAAATGCGTTCCGTGTGTATTGTGAATGAAATGTGACTTGAGTCGAAGTTGGCAGCCCGCTGTATGTTCCGCTAGTCGAACGAAGCGGGAAAAGAGTTAATATGCCACCTTACAACCCAAAATCAGGTGGCGGCTGCCCACATGTTACCACAAGAACTAAAAAAATAACCTTTAAATAGAAACAGTGTGTCAATACATTCATGTCTGTAGGGTATGAGGCATTGATTTAATAGTGGTTGTTCTCTCTCACAATTAGTTTGAATGTAGAATAGAGGGAGTAAGTTCTGTCGAACAACCCCTCAGCTTGTGATGAATAAATTAAAGCGTAAACTGAGCCTTCAGAGTGAAACGAGAGATCGTTTATTTCTACTTGTTACGATCCAACCAGACACGGTTCTAGAATATTTTTGTATGTGGAGTGGGGTGAAGACATCTTCATCCGGCTACATCCAAATATACTTGGATGTCTCATGATTGTAATAGTGGAAGTCGTTTAGATTACTTTCCTATTCCCCAGAGTGTGATTTTAAACGTCAGTTACAAATGTGAGAAAAAAATTCGGATATAAAAGAGACCGTTTATTTTTATCCATTCATTTCTAAATCTGTTTTAAAGAAAGGTCCAGGTTTTTGGAAACTCAATACCGCACTATTGGCAGATAAAGATGTTATTGAGTCAGTAACGGATGAAATTTAAAATGTTTTGACTGAAAATATAAGTTCAAATTAAAGTAAAATATGGTAATTTATGAACTCTAGATTTCGTTGTAGTTTATTGAACTTTCCAAAAAGAATACAAAGAAATGCAAAATGTGACCAGAAGAGTTGGAGAAAGAGATAAATATATTAATTGATAAACAAGAATGTTTCAATAATGAAAGTTTACGTAGTGATTTGTATGACAAGAAAAAGGAATGTGACAAAATTAGGCGAAGACATTGTTCGTGGTGTTATTGAACGAACTTAGGCTAAATGGGTTTCAGAAGGTGAACGTAATAATAAATATTATTTCAATTTAGAAAAAAGGGTATTTTCAGCAAAAATGTAATTCCAAGCTTCAAAATGCGAATAGAGTTATTAGTCTGCGGATTTCAGCCCACCCCAACCACCATTAATGTGCTCTGCCCCGTGATGAGAACACTCAGCTTATTGATGCTATTCGCAAAGTTATTCTACGCCTACTGTCTGAAAACAATTTCATCCAAAAGCTCACATCACTCCTAACATCGACCTTGACCTCAGAAGAGGAAGAAACTATTGCTGAACATGTACTTGATTCCTTGTATTTTGACAAGGAATGTTGTGAGGAAAAAGCATAAAAACTAAACGAATTCATCGACGAGTTGGAATGCATGATTGACGACGGCAAGTAGTATTCTAGGAGGAATTGCTTTTTCTCTTCTGGCATCAAAGAAACTTCAGGCAAGAATACTGATGATAACGTCCGTAATTGTTGTGCTAACAAGTTTGGCGTCGACGTGATCGCTAGCGAAATCGACCGTTCCACCGCCTAGGCGCTTGAGAAACTTACCCCAACATGCCTATCATCAATGAAGCAAGTCTAGTGACAAGCCAAGTGAATATTATAGAAACAGTTTATATTATCATTTTACTTAATGACAAAACGCATCGTTATGTCACTTCGACATTTTCACCTTTGTTGCTAAACTTCTTTGAGTATATTAATTAAAATTGTAAGTAAAAAAGTAAAATTAATGTTGATAAATAAATCATGTCTACCATTCACATACATAAATTCACCCACCGTTCGATTGCTCGCTTTGCAGCTACAATGTCAATCATGTATAAAAGGAAAGTTGATATTCGAACATCAACGTTTAGCGCCACTGGCAAATTTATGAACGCAAATATTTTTACTCCCTACATAAAGAACTCTAAAATTCTAGTTTTCAAGTATTTTATTAACCTATAGGTCTCCGATTTCATATTCATTTGAAGTGATTAACAGCTTTAAAGATAAAGTTGAGTTCTGGTCATGTGATTGCATTGTGAAAGAAACGGTGTGGAATCTATCAGAAAAGGTTGATTATCTAGTATATAAGTATTCGTGTGTATTGCAAGGTTCTGGAATCATCAAATTGATAAGAAATTTGGCCAAATCTTGGCAAAGTTACAAGCACTGTACACAGAATGATGTATATGGGACAACACGAGCACGTGGCGAAAAAACCTACCCCCCGATTTTTACGATGTTTCATGTCATATTTAGAATATGAAGGCATTTGAAGAGCCATGCTTTTCAGGGAACGTGTTTAATCTGATGTTCTTCCACCCTTGCATAATAACAATGATAACGCTCACAAATTATTTGTTACCTCTTCCCGGAACTCAACCTTCTCTTTAAGTGTCATTTCAAAAACCAACTTGCGAAACGCAACTCAAACAAAGCTTGTTCAAAAAGGGAAACTTGTTGGCGGATACAATTATTTACGAGTCTTGTTGCGATTTTTCTTTTCCATTATCGGGGGGGGGGAGCTTATTTCATTTTTAAAATTCCCCTTTAGTATGCCACACGTTCGGTACACTGTAGCCTTTGTGTGATATTTAAATTTGATAGGAACCGAGAACCAGTCCGGCTGAACAACATGTTAGCATGATTGCTCATTGTAAAATAGTAATCTAATTTAAGATTCAAAACACCGGTTTCTCCTTAAGGGCTACGTAGTAACAGGTGCATTAATTGTGGATTGAAATGCTAAACGAGATACGCCGCCTGAAGAAAGGCTAGGAGCACTCGGAAGGAGATTATTTTATTCAATTGACTTGTATTATCTGCTGTATAATTATCATCATGGTCATTTAATAAAAGGCCAGCGATTTATCATCCCTATTAAATTACGTTATAAATATGAAATTTAGATACATTAACTTAAGGGCAGCTTTTTATCTATTTTTTAAAGTTTATCGTCTGCATTATGAAATATGAAACACTTTGTTTAGCTATTCATGTAAATTAGGCCACAAGAAAGGATGTAACAAGTTATAGACCCGAAAGTGCCCTATTTCATATTCCAATATGTGCAAATTAATCATTCTCCTTAAAGCCATAATCATGTGGTAGGCAGAAATGTTCAAATTACATGAAACAGACACTGCAAAGTGAGAATCATGAATATCTGCAATATAAGTTACAGATTATCCCCGACGCCTATTGAGCTGTAGATAGCTTCGTCTTCCATGTACTGTTCTGCGGTAGCCCCCCCCCCCCCCCATCTCCAAGAGTATAGAGACTGATATTTTTATTGGGACAAAAATGTTCGAGTTACATGGAGTAGACACTTCAAAGTGAGATACATGAGTACGTGTAATATAATTTCAGATTATCCGTGACGCCTATTTGGAGCTGCCCATCAAGTCATGTAGCATTGTTTTGCTCACATTTGCTGTTCTGCTCTCTTGTTGAACCCCCCCCCCCCCCCCTACCGAGAATATTTGATTTGTTTAGTCTGAGCTCCCAAGTTTCTAATCTTTTCAAAATATCTCTCTAAAAGAAAATGATTTATTTGTCCTACCATGTTCTTCAATTACGTAATAGTTAAGCGTTATTTGCCTGACGGAGGAAAAAGAAGCAGAAAATTGGAGAAACAATTCAGTGAAAGTTTTAGAAAAATCGGACAACACATAAGGAAGACAAATTAGCAATGCGTTCAGAAATTATGATGTCATCCCCCCACAATTCACCACTGATCTGAATGACAGAATGAACCAAAATCTCCATGTGTCTGAAGGTTAATGGAATAGTAGACCTATCTTATATGGGGGTGCATGAAAGAACATGTTATCCGTTATATATGATCGAGATAGGAATGAAGAAAAGAAAAAAAATATCAAAATTTAATTTAATGACATTTCTTGCATTCAACAAAGGATAAAATGAGGGGGTGACTTGATTATTTAGAGACCGCGTTGCCAATCTGACTCTCAGATTTGAAGTATTTCATGAAAAGTTATAGCTTTACAAAATCCATAACTTTCTCATTTATTGTCTGATTTTCCCCAAACCTACACTGATCCGTTCTTCTCAGTTTTGTACTTGTATATAACCAAACTCATTAGCAGGGTGGACTTTAACAAGTTTGATGAACGCAGGTAATAAAGCAAACAAAATAACGCCTCATGTGTAGCGGGTATTGGAATTACATACAAGCCCTGACAAAAGTTTGGGCTCTGAGAAATGATTTCCTGATCATTGTGAAGTTTGATGCTTAGACCGAGCCTTTCATTATTTTATAGCGTTATTGCAAACTCCTTTTCAGTCAGAGATCAAAACCGCGCATAAAAGTCGGCATCATTTCCAAACTTAAGGCGCCATTTTACTTATCCCTGATAAAACTGAATCAGCCGAACTCCATGCTATCAGTTGTATGGGGGAATGTAATGTTTTAACACGGATGTCTTTGCAACGGTTAAGGTCAATGGTAATAAGTATTTGAGTATGATACACAAAAGCGGAAATAATCCTCACTAGACGCTGCATAATGGCGGAAAGAGAGTCAAGTTGCATTTCCTGATTTTTAAATTCTTCTCCAGCTTATCTCCAAATGAGAGAACCGAAGTTTAAGTTTGGCATAATGTGAAATGACCACCCCCCCCCCCCTCTCCCCCCCCCCCCCCCCCATAGAACGCCCTCTCGTGGTGAAATATGTATAGTTGGGTAATGTAATACATACAAGCAGTACCTTTACTCGTTTAGACTTGAATAAAATGGTATGAATCTGATTTTCGTTTAGTTGTTCTGAAACATGTCACTGTCTTGATACCAGTCCTTCGGAAGTCTTGATATGACAAAACGGGCTATGAACAAAAATTCTCAAATATATGGGGAGCAAGAACTTAAGTAAATTTAAAAAAAAGTAAATGATAACATGATTGTTTTTACAAAAACATGATTATGACGATGAATATCTATATTGGCTGAACCTTCCACTATGAGAATTATTATCAGCATTATGAGAAGGATGTTAACCGCATGTATTTTAGTAAATGTATCAAACAACTGTTATTACTTCCATTGATAATTGTGAACTTAAGAAGTAAATTGTTTCATTTTTTGTTTGACTGTTTTATCACACTTTTTTTTTCTTTTTCTTTTTGTAAAATTGTTTTGTTCAAATATTTGGAAACAAATAGGAAATTAATTGGAAAGTGAAGCGTCCTTAATATCACCTCTATACATCTAATCTTACCAACGGTAACGTTCGAGAAAGTCTCTTCTCGTGCAAATTAGAACAATCTAAAACCCCTACAGCAAGACGGTGAAAACATATATAATAGGATTTATACACGATTAATCTTCTTTTAGTAAAAGCTCTGTCTATCCTATAACATTTTCCCTTTAGAAAGGTCAAAGGAAGAGAGAGAGAGGTGTGGGAGAGGGAATAAGGGAGGGAGAGGGAGGGAAAGAGAGGGAGGGAGAAAGAGAGGGAAAGAGAGAGGGATGGATGGAGTGAAATGGATAGGTAGAGAGAGAGAGGAGGGAGGGAGAGAAAGAGAGAGAGAGAGCGGAGGGGAGAGGGAATAAGGGAGGTAGAGAGGGAGGGAAGGAAAGATGGAGGGAGAGAAGGACAGAAAGATAGAGAGAGAGAGAGAGAAAGAAAGAGAGGGAGGTGAGGGAGAGGGAATAAGGGAATGAGGGAGGGAGGGAAAGATGGAGGGTGAGAAGGAGAGAAGGAGAGAGGGGAGAGAGAGGGAGAGGAGAGAGAGAGAGAGAGAGAGAGAGAGAGAGAGAGAGAGAGAGAATTAGAAAGAGAGATTGAAGCTTTTCATTAAACTCAGCTCGGGGCGTGACATATTATTTGGCGCTCTTTATCATTATCCAATCCTGATGAGGTCCAAAAGACCTCACGGGCTTTACAATTAACCCCGGTCAGTGGTCGCCATTTTCATCTTGTAATAAGACAATAATTTCGCCATGGCATGGTTTTATATTAACTCTTAAAGGTAAAGACCAGTATTGGAAACGCCCCAATTTCAAAAAATGAAATGGAAGCTCTCATTACCAATCATGTGAAAGAATATGTTTTGACTATACATGATGATAAAAAATTTGCCGGGAAACCGCCTACTAATTCATATATTTGGTAAATTTGTTTCTCTCATGGTCTTGTGAGAGATATAGGGTAGTCCCATATACATCTTTCTGTGTATAGTGCTTGTAACTTTACGAAAAATGGGCCAAATTTCTTATCATTTTGATGATTCCAGAACCTTGCAGATGCTAGATGCTAGATGATCAACCTTTTCTGATCGATTCCACAATGTTTCTTTCACAATGCAATCGCATGACCATAACTAGTCTTTACCTTTAAAATGAACTGAGAACAGAGTCTGGGCTGAAAAGCAAAATCAGTTGCATCCACACTGCTCTCTTAATTAATAACAATCCAGTCTTAGGTCATCGCAAGTGTCGCCCCCCCCCCGACCACACACACACAAATGCAAAAAAGAAGCAAAACAACCAAATTAATTTGGAACAGGTTACGCAGGCAGAGTTTCTATTTCTATAATTATATGTAATTTAATAATAGTGAGCAATACGATGTATTTGACTGACTATTGCCTGTGATATTAACCCTCATCAATGTGATTAATTTTACGTCCCCCGGAGTAATTAATTAATTGTACAGGTATACGAATTTCAAAATGATCTTCCGTTGGGAGGGAGGCGGGGGAGGGGGGAGGGGGGGGTTACAGGAAGCACGTGCCTTGTACAAAACCCCATTTGGCATCATTACCTGCAGAAGAAAACAAAATTGCCCTTATAGTAGCAATATTTAAGAACAAAACGGCACATAATTTTCCATTTTTTCTTTGGTTAGAAAATCTTGGAGAGAAAAGTAGCTCAAAAATGTATCCTCCCTTTTTCTTGTCAAATAATCTTCAGACTTGAATGTGCACACCTCTCCCCTTTGGTCCAAACAATTCTAGATCTGCCTCTGATTACATGAATGTAGTCTACCGGTAATTGACCGAAACGAAAGGTCATTTATCTCGAGAAAAATGAGAGAAAGTAGTGGAAAATTAATGAGATTTGTATGTAATTTCTATATGATGACGACGAATAAGCCTACCGGTATTAACCTTCTTGAAGTACGCGATATTCCAGCTGTAAAGCGTGACAAAAGTACTAGACATTAGAAAATGTTCGTTGTTTGTCTCTTATCACGTCATAGAATCAAATCACATACAGTGTAGCTATAATTTGAAATAACATAAAGAAGGACGGCGCAAAGTTGCAATTATTATATAAGTTTATGAAATGGCAGATAATTTCACATGATACAATAAAAGTAAACAACGACCCCAAGAGAAATCAGGTTTCAGACTAAATAAAGAAAAATCGTTAATTTGCAATGATGTACGGCTACATTTATCTTCGCATTGGCAACACGGTCAGAACTGCTTTTTTCATAGCTACAGTATTTACTGTCAAATTTTGAATTTCAAACCTTTGAATTAATTTCAGCACAAACCCCGCCTAGGTATTATAGAAGCCATTTAAATTGGAGTATCTCGTATCTCTCTATAATAAACGTATGCCGAGAGCTAGGACGAGATAACTCATAATGCCCTTCTTAGATATTCATGCTTCAGTCAAGATAATATCCGATAATCAAATCAGAATATTTGTCACTCTTGTTATCCCATCCTCTCATGGTCATGTCCACTCTGTATTATGATCATGTGATACTGACCTTGAACACGTGATACCGACCTTCATTATCACGACATTGGTCAGCTGACTCGAACTGTGATGGGTCTATCAGATATACATACCATTTGTTTTTTCTACATGCAAAATAATAATCGTTGTCGTCGTCGTCGTAGTATATACATGTAATTTTAGTAGTAATAATAGTAGTAGTAGTAGTAGTAGTAGTAGTAGTACTACTACTACTACTACTACTACTACTAATAATACTACTACTACTAATACTACTTCTACTACTACTACTACTAATACTATTAATATACAATAGCAAATTGTGCCCCCAATCCGCCAGTGACCTCAAGACTACCCCTATCCCCTCCCCGAGTTTCTACTTTCCATCCTTGTAACTGCATTTGTCGTTAATGCTCTTGTAAACTAATTGAATAATTTCATAAACAATGATTGCATAGCCCAAAAGACTGAAAATACATATATGACACTCAACCCTTTCGAGGTCGTGCCCTTGAAATGCTTGAACGCTGTAATGGCAGACGTGCTAAAGCAGTGGTACGTAATGATAATGGAGCGCCATGAGTATCAAAGTGCCAGACATGAGTGCTATGCAAGAACCCTCTATCTCTTTCAAGCGTATATAGAAAAAATACATCAACACGATCAAGATTGATTTATCTCGGCATTTCATGATAACTGTTATGGTTTGATTGTTGATTTGACCTGACTGCTAGATGAAAGCATGTGTATGCTTGTAAGTTTAATAAAGCAACCAGGAGATCGACAACTTAAAATCTTCGTCGGGGGACTTGGTAATGAGGAACAATACCTTACCAAAGGGCACTAGCGAATCCACGTGGTTTGGAACCCGGATCCTCCTAACTAACGAGACCACTCCTCTATACCACTGAGCCATCTCGCCTCCCCGTCATAGATAATGTTGAGTTCTGGTCATGCGATCAAATTGTGAAATGGAACTGTTTGAAAGTGATTGGGAACGGTTGATTATGTATCCTGTGAGGATTTATCATGATCAAAATGATACAAAAAATGTCTAAATTTGGCTGAAAGTCGCATGTATACTGAACACAGAACTGTATCAATGGGACTCTACATACAGGTGTCATAAAAGTTTGGTCATTTACAGACATAATTTATATATCATGTTTCGGATACAAGGACATTTTTAGAATAAATCTTTTCAGGGAACATTTCTCATATCATGTTCTTCCAAACTGACATGCAGAGAATGAGAAATCTCACAAATTATTGTCCATCTTTACCGGAACTCGACCTATTCTTTCAAGAATGGTGATGATATAGCGCGGGTATCCTTCGATAGCATCATACCCCCGCAGCTCGCTGTACTGTTTCCATGACAACATATATACATAACATCGTTTGCTTCAGTTGATAGTTGCAGAAATTCATATGATTCTTTGTCTTGCTTGCACGTCCATGTGATCTAAATGAGCATAATGATTGAATTTGCTGCCATGATGAGCCTCTTGTGCCTTGGAGAGCGTCGTTTATTCTATTTACCTCCCTTTTTGTCTCGTTCGCCTTTTTTTTCATTTGATACCCATTTTGGCATATCTAATTGGACTCACGTGGACATTTTTTAATGTCATCCGCTACAAAATAAGAAAATGGAGTAAATATTAAAATGTATTTCCTCTTAACATCTGGTCTTCTTTCTTTCTATTTTGTATTACTTATACTCTTATTTTTGACGTGGTTGAAGGATGAGATACACGTGTATCAACTCATTAGACCAGATGGGCGCCTTCCTGAAGACGTAGTTACAAATTCTGTCTGTTTGTATGTGGTCCTGAAAGTCTCATGTATTTTGCCAGAAGTTGTAGATTTTATGGGCTCTGTATTACCCATTTTCGAAGTGTATTTTTAAAAAACTATTTGAATTATCAAGGTATGTGGAGCAATGTGTCCTCTTCTTCTTCGTCATTTTTGAGCACAAAAAAATGACGTCATGTCTCATCCTTCAACCATTATCAAGGTATGTGGAGCAATGTGTCCTCTTCTTCTTCGTCATTTTTGAGCACAAAAAAATGACGAAGAAGAAGAGGACAAAGAAGAAGAAGGAGAAGGAGAAGAAGAAAAAACGAAAAGGAATAATACCTAAAAGGGAGCAATGAATAGGGGGAAACAGCTAACCGCGACCTACAAGATACAAGTATCATCTACAAAATCCATTTAAGTATGGTCAAGGGTTAACAGTGAAACTGAAGAACGGTAGAATTTATCTTATTTCCTCTAACAAGCATCCAATATGTCGTCATACTCCCTATCATGTGAAAACAAAACAAAACAAAGGAGTGAACGACGACTATTATCATTCCGAATGATCAACCTTCATTTTATTTTTTATTATTTTTATTTTTTTTTTTTTATTATTTATTTATTTATTTATTTTTTTTTTTATTTATTTATTATTTTTTTTTTTTTTTTTTTGGGGGGGGGTCTGTCTATAACCAGGATATTATTTACAGCTTTCATCTTTTTGATGTTGTATCCAGACGAGATGAGCGGACATTTCACTCCAATTTCTCTAGCTCTTATCTCGATTATCGTGCAAGATTCTCGCTAATTTAGGGCACCGAGCTTGTCTTCTTTATGACTCACTCGTTACAGCACGTCGTATGCTTGAAACACGTTCGACACAGTTTCTTGGAGCTTTAATTGCATTACCAATCAACCTGGTTTAATACAAAGGGTATCAAAGTATCGTGATGTCCTTTCCCTTTCTCCTTCATTGTCGTCATAACAGGTTGATGTGTGCGTGCATTGGTCAAAGCATAGTGTTTAAAGATAAAGTTGAGTTCTGATCATGCGATTGCATTTTCGAAAGAAACGGTGTGGAATCGACCAGAAAAGGTTGATCATCTAGCATATAGGAATGTGTGTGTATTGCAAGGTTCTGGAATCATCAAAGTGATAAGAAATGCGGCCCAGTCTTGGTAAATGTAACAAGAAGTGTACATAGAATGATGTATACGGGCCTACCAAAACATGTGGCATAAAAATGAGACTCACATTTTTAAGCTGTTACAAAAGTCATGTCATATTTAGAATATAAAGGCTTTTGAAGAGCCATGCTTTTCAGGGAAAAAATTATCTGATGTTCTTCCACACTTGCAGAATACAATGAAAACGCTCATACATTATTGTTCACTCTCTCCCCAGAACTCAACCTTCTCTTTAACTCTTTGTATGCCACACAATCTCCTTGTGCCACATTGTATGATATCAAGGAATAAACAGGTTTCAAGATCATTCAACCGTTTTCATATGTATATATTTGTTTGACATAGAAATTGATATACGGAGCATCTACTTTAGTATATTATGCTATGGTCACATTACCCAAAAGTAGACTGCTCGGCGGCCGAGCGGCGAGTTTTTAACCAATTCTGCCCGGCGGCTGCCCGGCCACCGAGCGGCGGCCGCCCAGGCACCGCTCGTTATTAGGGCATCGCTCGGTCGCCGCTGAAGTTTTAGCGCGGAGTTAAAATTTGGGCGGCGCCTGCTCACTTTTCACTCGCCGCCCAAAATACGCTCGGTGCCTGGGCGGTCGCCGCCCGGGCACCGACCTAATCGCTGGGCGATGCCTAATTCCAGCAGCGACCGAGCAGGCTACTGATCGGTCGGTCGCTGCTCTGATTTGTGACCATAGCTTTATACGGGATTTGGTCAGTACCGAAAAATGATAGATAGAAAATGATTTATGGACTAGAAGAACATTTTGACACAAAGATATTGTAACAGACGGAGAATGATAACAGCATACACTCAACAATAAGTTATATTCCAAACGTCAGTGAATTCATTTCGCTTATCGGAACCATTTATCAACTTTCAAGAAACTGAAAACTATTTATAGATATTCGATAGAGATGACTTAAGTGTTGGCTCAAATCAAGGAACTAGGTCTCGTTTACAAATTAAAATAAATAATTGAGATTAAATTGAATGGGTGAAGAGGAGTTGCCATAATACAAGGCTCGTAGTGCGATGGAATTCTGTTTTCTAACCATATGATATATCATCTCATGATACAATGTTCACGTTAAAATGAAAAGAGAGGGAAAACACCTAAATGACAAATCTGCACCAAAAGTAGGAATTTAAAATACATTAATACTTCAATGGGAGATATCCTATACAATAAGGACAAGAGACAGAATAGATTACACGTACATGTCATCTTCCGCGCCAACGAACTACTACTAATTCATATCTTTAAAATGTTGAACTGCATGTTATAATATTCTGCCAGTTAAAGGAGTCTAACGTATCTGGAGGAACCAGAATAAACAAATCTTGTATCCTTCCTCGTATACGGTTACCTTTCTCTAAAGTGTTTTACAAAAAGAACGGTGTCAGTATTTTCATCTAACCCTCAGCCATTAAACGGAAGACACCCAAATGCAAAATAGTATTTTAAAAAATTCAATTATAAACGAATTAGGATGGTTTAGCTAGAAAGAAAAGAATACGCCTGTATAGTGTCCACATGCCCATGAGGAAAGTTCATTAGATATACCGTTATAACCGTATTCTTACCGTTACCTTCGACAGCCAATCAGCGCTCGTTATATTCGCGCCTTGTTCCTTTTAGTTTCCGTTTATATTGATCAATTTCGGCTTTCTGTTCATTCTTGCGTTTTACTCTGATCAGTGCAATTCGGAAAGCTTAAGTTATGGCTCTCTTCAACGCTATTCTCCTTATTCTTTCCTTATGAAACCGATTCACCTCAAAAAATGTTCAGGATAAGGTCAAGTTGATCAGCCTATGAATATTTTTTGAGACTCATACTCAGACTTGAACGCATAACAAATATTTCATAATGTTTAAGATAATACGAGCAGACTATCTGATGGCCAACAATAAAAATGTCACATTCACAAGTCTTCTCTGATGAAACCTGTTTGTTTAATGATGCAGAAGTTAATGAAAGCTTTAGTGCGACGAACACGCATCGAATTCCTCCTGAAAAGAAATTATAAAAAGGATACTTCACCTCAATAAATAACGTTTTTATACTGTTTGGCTGCCTATTCATGTTGTGGTCAATCAGTGGTAGGGAAAATCGACATAATGTAGATATAAAAGCATAATAGCCTATTACACAAGAACTTTATATATTATTTTGTTCTCTATCTCGCTATTTCAATACGTGATATAATAGATATATATATAATAGTCGTCAGAATATTAATATTTGGCAGACGGTTTTCGGCGATAAGGTGCTTCACCGTCTTTCTGGCGCTGCTAACATGGTAATGCTCAGAGGACGGGTTATTTCCTCAAACGAATTACGATGACAAAACACAATATATAGAGATATCTTGTGGTGGAATCCTATAAAAGCTAAAACCATCCGTAAATACGCTTTCAGGAGTGGCTTCTCGCTCCTGATATCCGCCACTTATTGGATCAGACTCGCTAAGACGTGTTTCCTCTGAACACACCACAATACTTCAGTGCCCTCCGATGCGATACCAACCTTTTAGGATAACCTCATAAAGTTATTAGAGGAAGAAGAGTGAGGACACCCATGTGGGTTGGTCTCAAGGATTTCAAAACAAATTAGCAGTTTGAGTGACTGAGATTAAGCGACCAAGGCGTCCATTAAGTGACATGACTAACTGTGTTATCATCCGAGAAGGAAATGCAGCGGAAAGGGTGAAAATAAATATTCTAGAGCCCTCTGCGAGTCCATCGTCCTCTGTTCCACTGTGTGGAAATTGTCTGTATCCGTGGCTGACAGAAAGGAAAATTATTCTACACCCTTACTTTTTTATCGGCGCGAATGGTCATTTTTCAGAGTGCGATATATCAGGGCCCTGTCCTATAGAGAGTTGCGATTGATCTTCATTGGTCGCAAGGCCACCAGTCAATCACAAACTTATACAATCCCATCGTCTCAGTACAGAGCTGCAATAAAGTTGCGATAAATTTAAATCAGTCACAACTGTTAAAGACGGCCGGACCGCAGCTATTAGTAAGTTTATTCCAGCTTGATATTCTTTGCAACAAAATGAAAACTAAAACAACTGTCGTGATATTGTTTTGTTTAATCTTTATTTATTTTTTCTCTCTCCCTCTCTCTCCAGACGTGCCAGAAGGACACAATACCTAAACAATCATGGAAGTTAAAGTAAAAGTGTCGATATTTCTGTGACAGCATAAGACAAAATGACCACTCCAGAAGTAGTCTTGAGATCGGATTCCAAGCGCTCCCACCTTAATGATAGCCGGAGAAGCAGCATCTTCACGCTAGCCTTCGAAGAGGAGGATGGCTGTCTGCCCCGCATCTTTGCCTGCCGTCAGAACTTGGCCACGGAGAGCGGAAAACGACTGCAGACGGTTCGTATCTGGATTTTGTGTTCGGTTTCTCTGGTCGCCATCTTGGTTGTGGCCATTGTCGATGTCCAGCACTATACCACCGAGGAGTTTAACAACAGGCAATCGCGGACTGCACTTCGACAATGGGAGTGCCTCGATCCCGTCTTGCATTACTTGAGCTTAGAGGGCGCTTTAGATACCCACCTGAGGGTGATCCTTGAAAACCTAAACAGAACTAGTACATCGACAAATTCATCATCGTCTACATCACTCACACTCTCACTATATAATGCTTCGATGGAAAGAGAATCGTCGACCTCAGCGACTTTCACGTCGACAACCCCCACCATTCCAACATCCCCAGTGTTGTCGTCATCCATCGCAGTATTAATGAGCCAGTTGTACATATTTCGTAATTTTACTGACACCTCTCTGGCCGACTCGTGTGTAGAAAATCTGTTTTCAGAAACCGCAATCGCTAATGATACACATTCTTTCAATCCTAAGCATTTCAAGGAACGACTTCTGCAGCATCGGAACAACGTTTCGTACAACAGCGGAAGCTCGGAGCAAAGCTTCTATCAAGACCGCCGCAAGGAATTGTTCTCCGTTGGCTCAACGCGTCACGTGACCTCAGGGTACCTTGCTATTCTTGCTTCACGTTTTCATATGGCGAGTGAGATGGAACTCTCAACCCGATGTCTGGGGCCTTCTGATTCCATACCCAGTGATTTCATATCTACTGTAGGAGCGCTGCACGAATCGGCGCATACACTTTTACAGTTTGCATCGGACACAGATGATACTGTATCCGACAGGGTATTTGAAGATGTGCTGGACGCAGAGCTTTATACGGATGTTTTGTATTTAAGTAGGTTAGATGTACTTTCGCTGTGCAATACGTCGATCATTCCAGACAATGTCAGTATGGATCCGTACTTTGATACCATGACCCAAGTACTAACAACCCTCAGGAACGTCAACGATGATGCGTTACAGGTCCTGATCCAGACTGCTCAAGGAAAACTAGACTCCATTCGAGCCCGTTTAGCCTTTGAGATCGTAGCGACACTATGCGTTGTGCTGTTCTTTCCACTGGTGTTGAACTCCGTAGGCAACATGACCGGCTGGATCCACGACTACGCCCATCGGCTCAAGGAGCGGACGGATGAGCTGAAGCAGGAGAAGAAGATGACAGAGAGTCTCTTGTATCAGTTGCTACCAAGGAAAGTGGCCAATCAAATCCGGGCAAAGCAGCAGGTGCGCGCGGAAAGTTTCGATGCAGTTACCATCTTCTTCTCAGACATCGTGGGTTTCACAAGGATCTCGGCTCACATCAACCCCATCGAGGTAAGAATTTAAATATTGGTGATAACAGCTAGCAGTAATGGAATATACTTGTGGAGATAAAATGAAAATATGTCTTTCGACAAATCGCTTATGGACTCCATGTGACATTTATTGTTTCCAATAATACTCTTCACACTAACATGAAGAATTATGAAAAAGCTCACTCTTTCGCATTTTCCATAACCCAAGCTTCTCTTATTCATGTTAATAAGGGAGTTGTCAAAACACGGTTTGTCTAAGAGCTTTATCTTTTTGATTACAACACATTAGGATACCCCACTGGAAATAAGCTCTCGAGCTTTCGTGGGTTATCCTGTTCAAGCTGACTTAATTTTGATCTGTTATTCTTGTATATTGTTGTATGTTGGAAGCTTGTCGAATAAAAATCAATCAATCATGCGTCTATTATAAGTGTACACTAGATACTATCTTGAACTGGTAATTGTTTTAAATGGAGAAGACTCAATCTCTACTAGCAATTGTGCCAACTTTATTTATCTTCTTAGATTTCGCTTACAAACTGTAACGTTGACCTTTATTGGAGTTGATAAGACAAAATAATCAGTTGACAAATGAAAATTCTGAAATCCCCTTCATCTCTCCCCCACCACCATTCCACGTTCCTGGCAGGTTGTTTCAATGCTCAACGATCTCTACTCCTGCTTTGACGGTCGAATCGACGTCTATGATGTCTACAAGGTGGAGACCATCGGTGACGCTTACATGGTCGCCAGTGGGTGTCCGGAGAGGAACGGTGACAAGCACGTCAAGGAGATCGCTACCATGTCCATTGATCTACGTAGTGCTGTCAAGCAGGTCCATGTCCCTCGCTCACCATCCATCAAACTACAGGTCCGGATAGGTCTACACACGGGTAAGTCCTTCGGGGTTGTATGGCTAGTAACTCCATGGTATGGCCTAGGTCCATGCTATTTTGTTGTTGTTGTTGAAATAAATCTTTATTCAGATAAAATCATGGATAACATCGTAGTACATAAATATTCATAACAAAGCACTTAATCACAATATGTCTAAATGAGGTCAAATCAAATTATATCTCTATTTACTTGATAGCAGATTTTAAATTAGTAATTGTCTTCTTCCACTTAATAATATTCAAATTCGTTCACTTAGTTTTGTTTTCCTCTACTTCTATTTTGTATTTCAACATAAACAAAAAATATTTGCTTATTATTCTCGTCCATGGTGCTATGACACATGCTTCTTTGACAATTGCTTCGCGTTAATTTCTTACACTATAGCCGAATTCCTAACTTCAAGCCTGGACTTAACATGATATAGCTAAAAACCCAACCTAAATCCCAATTGCAACCCTGATAATAATCCTATATTTCTGAAGAGATGAAGCCCAGGGCCATAATCTCTCTATTTATCCTATTTATCCTCAATAACCATCCATCTATCCCCGCTCTACCTCTCCTCTGTCTTCATCCATCTATCTTTAAAATATCTCTCCTCTATCTCTCCTCTCTCTCTCTCTCTCTCTCTCTCTCTCTCTCTTTCTCTCTCCATCTATATCCATCCATTATCCCCGCTCTATCTCTCCTTTTCCCCTGCTCTATCTCTCCTCTATCTCTCATTTATCTCTACTCTCTCTCCAACTATCTATCTCTACCCTATTTCTCATACTAGGGGGAAGAGATAAAAGGGGAGGAGGCAGAGAGGGAGTGCAGAGAAAGAAAAAGGAAAGAGAAAGGGAAAGAAAAAATTAGAAGAAAGAGAGGGAAAGACAGAAGGGTTATATTGAGAGGGTAGGAGAAAGAGAGAGTGAGAGAAAGAAAGGGGGAGAGTGAGAGAGATAAGAGAAGGGGAAAACCTAGAAAGTTTGAAAGAGAGAGAGAGAGAGAGATATAAACATAACATTTCAAAAATTGGGGAAAAAGCCTGGAATACTTCGCCATACCTCCACTCAGAAAATGTCGATCGTGGTCATGAGCGCGAGCAAGTATTACGGTGTTGGTATATTCTACGGTGTAAAGCGCACGTGCGGAGCAGTGCTCTGAGCTGGGTGCAACTTTAAAAAGCGCCCTCTCCTAACGAAATACGAATAACCGTGTTTTTCGATAAACCTTGTTTATCGATAAACCTTGTTTATCGAGAGAAACTGTGCTTATCAGTCGATATACAGAGTTTCTCACGATAAACAAGGTTTATCGCTCGATAAACCTTGTTTTTCGCTCGATAAACCTTGTTTTTCGTCGATAAACCTTGTTTATCGGCGATAAACCGTGTTTTTCGGGGTTATTGGGCATATGGCGCGCCATAACCGTCCCCGGTAAAACGCGTGCATATGAGATTGCAATTGGATTTATAGTTTGGATCTGGGTTTAGGGTAAGCGTTTCAGGTACATCGATTGGACTTTAGTTTTGGCCTTGGTTTAGGGTATAAGCCCGTCAGGTTTAGCGATTGGAGTTTAGTTTTTGGTCTGGGTTTAGAGTAAGCGTACTTTCATTCAGGTATAGTGCTTTGATCAGTAATTGTGAAAGTATTGGTAACATTTGGTTAGAGTGAGATATTGGCCACCGAACAATCGTCGCCAGAGCATGTGTCATATAACGTCATAATGTACTGTTATACTACACGTATATGAGTGTAGGGGTGCCTGGATAGGGGGCGCTGCTATCCGAAGCATACGATACACTGATAAATCACGTAATACGAGACGGGCAGGGGGCAGATTCAACTAAAAAATTACAATCATGCAGGCGCGTAGCCAGGGGGGGGGGGGGGCGGTGGGGGCGGTCGCCCCCCCCCCCAAAAAAAAAGCCGGCCCCCCCCAAAAAAAAGAGAGAGAAAGAGAAGAAAAAAAGGAAGAGGACGTAGGGAGAAAAGGGGAAAAAGAGTCGAGAACGGTACAACGAATCGTCTTCTTTCTCTAATAATTTGATAAAACTTCAAAGCTTCCGCGCTTCGCGCGTTAAGGGGGAAATTGAGTTCAAATTAAGGATTACGAGTCGAGAACGGAACAACGAATCGTCTTCTTTCTCTAAGTCAAAGTCAAAGCTTCCGCGCTTCGAAAGAGGGGGACTGAATACAGAAAAGGATTAAGGGTCGGGAAAGGTACACTGACGAATCGTCTTCTTTGTCTAATAATACGTCAAAGCTTCGCGCAGGAGGAGGGGGGGGGGACTGAATTCAGACAAGGATTAAGAGTCGAGAACTGTACTTCGAGTCGTCTTCTTTCTCTAATAATTTAATGAAACCTCAAAATTTCCGCGCTTTGCGCGGGAGGGGAGGAAACTGAATTCAGATAAGGATTAAGGGTAGAAAGGTACAACGAATCATCTTCTTTGTATAATAATACGTCAAAGCTTCCGCGCTATGCGCATGAGGGGCGGACTGAATTCAGACAAGGATTATGAGTCGAGAAAGTTACAAGAATCGTCTTCTTTCAAAGCCCTCCCTGCACCCACCCCCCCCCCCGAGTAAATGAGATTTAGAATGACCAAAGGGAATTTCTCTCATATGAATAATGAAGAAAGCCGAAGTTAAAAAGTGTGATTCAACGGAAAGATAGCCTATCTTTTCTTCCTGTCAAATTGAATTAAATTAATGTATTTTCATTTTAATGAAATGCAGTGCAGTGCCATTCTTGGGATACAACACAATCAAATAATCTTGTAGTCCCCAGAAACCATTGTTTTGTGCTACGCGTGCTTTGGTGTTTACATTATATCGTGTGATGTAAGGAACGAATAACTAAACAGGGTTATATGACTATTATCGCAGAAAAGTGGATAAAATTATATATACATATATATTGTAGAGAGAGAGAGCAATGGATACAAGAGAGGAATAGGGAGAGAGAGAGAGAGAGAGAGAGAGAGAGAGAGTGAGAGAGAAAGCAATGGAAACCAAATAGATAGAGAGAGAGATAAAGAGAGATAAAGAGAGAGAGAGAGAGAGAGAACGAGAGAGAATGGGGTAGGAAGAGGGGTGTGGATAGGAATTTGAATTGAGTGTATATTGACGTAGTGAATACAATCCATAATAATCAGATCGAATTCAATAAAGTTCCGTTTGTTATAGAGGAGTGCAGCTTTCACAAAGTTTTGAATCACGTATTTCTTTTAAAAAGTCAGGCGGCTACATTGGCCCTTAAACTGAATAATGGTTGTCATATCGGATTAATGTTACAATGAACGGAAATTGCAGTGAGGCACAACATTCACAATTATTGTGACGAGACAAACATCACATCTCGGTGGAGGACAAAAGACATTTTCATCTTCGTATAACATCTGTGGTTTTCTACATACTATTCACAATTTCATGATGTAGTTATTTTATCAGTGACTTCTAAAATAATTTGCAATCAATAATTGTTAGTTGGTATTGTTTGACAGAGCATAGGGAAGTGATCACGACGACGACTTTGCACTTTTCTCCTGCACAACCGTAGACTAGATAGGGTATTCAAATGGATTGGTAATGTAATAAAAACCAATTTTACAGCTTCAGCCACATCGAATAATATCATTTTCTGTCAGTCGTTAGGTATTGATCAATCTCTTTTATTTTATTTTATTACCCCGTATATTTATATCCATATAAATCCATACTTTACTGCCTCCATTAGTGTATTATCACATCCATTATTTTTGTACCCTCCCCTTCTCTTTGTCTCTCTCTCTCTCTCTCTCTCTCTCTCACACATACACACACTCTCTCTCTCTCTCTCTCTATCTCTCTTACCCTCTCTACCTCTTTACCCTCTCTTTCTATTTTACTTCTGGCCACTGAGGTCAAATATGACACAAAACCTTTCTGCTAGAAGCATGCCTGATTTTAACTCTTTGTGCCATCATCACCACACCACTTTGCTACCAACTCCTCTGCAAATCTGACACCAACATATATATCTCATAACTACATAATTATATTTAACATAATATTGCTGAAGTGCGTATTAATGCAATAAAGTACAGGTCAGCTGACCCTTGATTTGTTTGATGCTCTTCCGTTTTGCCGCCACGGAATCTTTCTCTACGAGATAGGCCTGATGCTATGATTGCTAAATTGCTATTCACTATCTATGGGACTTCACAGAAATCAGGCATGCTTATTGCATTGCGTGGAATCAAGACTTTGTGATTCAATATTGATCTGGAAGAAGCCTTAAAGCTTTTATGAATGAGGGGGAAGAGTGTGTGTATGTGTTTATGTGTGTGTGAGATAGCGAGAGAGATATATAATTATATAGAGAGAGATAGAGAGAGACACATAGAGACAGAGAGAGATATATAAAGAGAGAGACAGACATACAGAGAGACATACAGAGAGAGAGAGAGAGAGAGCGAGAAGAGGAGGCTACACAAATAATGGATGTGAGATACACTAATGGAGACAGTAAAGTATGGATTTATATGGATACAAATATATGGGGAAAGAAAACAGAATAAAAGAGATTGATGTACAGCTTTACACCT
Source organism: Strongylocentrotus droebachiensis (assembly GCA_035222895.1). Lineage (NCBI taxonomy): Eukaryota > Metazoa > Echinodermata > Echinoidea > Camarodonta > Strongylocentrotidae > Strongylocentrotus > Strongylocentrotus droebachiensis. The sequence goes on along the minus strand of JAVYIG010005994.1, from coordinate 42,428 downwards.
ACCGACTGACAGAAAATAATATTATGCGATATGTCTGAAGCTGTAAAATTGGTTTTATTGCATTACAAATCCATTTGAGTACCCTATCTAGTCTCCGGTTGTGCAGGAGAAAAATGCAAATTCGTCGTCGTGATAACTTCACCATGCTCTGTCAAACAATTACCCCTAACAAACAAGATCACATGGACTTTTAAGAAGTCAACCTTGAGGATAATATTACACTACCTTATTGTATAAAAGTCATGTCAAACAACGACAAAACAGGAAACATAATTATTATAAAATTCTTAAAAAACATGGACGCCATGGGAGAAGGGTAGGGGTGGGTGTTACCGAAACGGTGTTACGAACAAGCGCCCTCAAACTGCTTCCTCTCATTACAATGCTCAATCTATATCTGCGAAAAGGGACGTTTTGATTGGCTAAAAGAAACTGCAGTCGAGCACAGCATTAAACGTTGTACAAAGGAATACCGTCAAACCTCTCAATATTGTGCAATTATGCACTTCGTATTGACAATCAACCGTATTTTTATCAACGTGTATATAGGCTTAGAAATCTTAATGTTCTATCCATAAGAGTATCTTAAGAATAAAGTTGAGTCTGGTCATGCCTTGCATTGCGAAAGAAACACTTTGAAAGCTATCGGAATCGGCTGATCGTTTGGAAGATAAGAATTGGTGTAACTATGGGAGGTTTCGGAATCACCAAAAGGATTAGAAGTTGACTTTGATTTTTCTCTTTCCACAATGTTTATAAATGTTTTTCATTTCTATCTTTCATTTAGGGCCTTGCGTGGCGGGAGTAGTGGGAGTAAAGATGCCTCGTTATTGCCTCTTTGGGGATACCGTCAACACAGCATCGCGTATGGAGTCCAATGGATTACGTAAGTGGGGAATATTCTGGGGGCGGGTGAGGGGGAGGGGGGGGGGGGGTATGATGACAACAAAGTCCTATTTACCTAGGGCAGCCCCGTTAGTATTGATAATGCTATCTCTGAGTGCCCTGATATTATTAATACTACTACCCATTTTGATACACCTGGGTCAAAAGGGGGAAATGCGGGGGAAAACAATTCTAAGAGAGACAAGATATTTTATCGATATACCTTATTGCTCCATTATCTATCAAACTAAAAAAAAAATTATTGATCGAATTTGACCGCCGGTCCACCCGTAGAGTATAAAACACGCTTGCTTACAATATATTTTATCACGTGACGAAGTGTAGCAGCGGCATACATTGCGAGACAAACGAATGTCACTAGCGATATTATTTTCGATACTATATCCGCAATGAGTAATATATTTAGCATTAAAAAATAGCATTCCGAAAAGATTTATTTGATTTATGACTTGAGTAACTTGGAAGCTCAACCTAAGTACTCAACATTTCAATATTACAGTATAGTGTAGACAGTATTGCAGTATTCATCTTCGGGGCTACCCTTTCTTCATCTTTTTCTGTCTCGCGGAAAAGATCCACGATATAGAGTAATCTTACGAGCCTTCCACTATTGGACTGTACCCATTAATATTGAAGAACATTCTCAACAATATAGCAGTATTCATTTATTTTCTCTTTCTTTCTAGCGAATAAGATCCATCTAAGTGGAGAATGTTATGAAGCTTTGGCTCGGGACACTACCTACGTGATGGAGAAGCGAGGGGAAGTCCAAATCAAGGTGATTCAATTCAATTCAATTCAATTCATTTATTTCCACAAAACCAATAAATACAGTAAAAATGTGTACAACTATGCAGAAGAAGAAGAACAAAATAGAAATATTAAAATAGAAACAAAAACAAGCAATAAAGGGACAATACATACTTAACATGATTGTGTCGGACTAGCAAAGGCCCAAGGTCTACCAAGAGGTAATTCTCAGAGAGGCTGGGATTTAAAAAAAATAAACTCGATTTTAGTTCACCATGACCGAATCCTTCAGATTTATAGAATAAATCGAATGGGCATGATGAATTATTTACTGTTGCTCTACACTATCTTACTGTCCATACATAACTTCGGAATAATTTGGCATTATGTCCTTGTGGAGTTCGCATGAATGAAAATAATTCGAAAGTCGGATGAAAGAACAAATTCCACTCTATCAACTTTATGAGCTACCACGTCAGGTTTGGCATTTCAGAGTAGATTCCTTTTGAGGCCTTTGTGGTATTCAAGAAAGATGGAAATCTTGAAATCATTTATTCTGATTTCACACATGTATGGATTGGATTTATTTAGTGAAAAATAATATAATTGAGTTAGGTTTTGTATTTGGGCGATTCCAAAGAAGCTGAAAGATAATTTTAAGGCATTTCTGGATATAATCTTGGCATTGTATGGATCTGTGGTGAATCCAAGTTGTTGCTAACCCGTTGACTACTGAATTATGTCATTCACATATTCTTTAATGCAGGAGCCACCTGCTTCCAGTATGCAATGAGTTAAAAGGCGATGGAGTACAATATCCATCAATATCTGATCAGCAAAAATCAAAAAATGGGAATAGAAAACACAAAAGCTTATCAATTTTAAGTGCCTTTTAGTGATGTTTTAAAGTTTTAGTTTTAGATTTAAAGGGACTGTGGGAAGAATTTCACTTTTGAGTCACTTGTATTTAGTTTTAATATTTTGTTATATCTTTGATCGGTACTCCAGGGCAAAGGGTTGATGACTACATACTGGCTCATCTCCCGTGATGACTATTCCGAAATAAACGACAGCGCAGTGTGCACGTGGAAGCCCAAGAAAAAGAAGAAAGTGGCCTTAGACGCGGGCTCCCAGGATTTATTATCCACCTCCGAGAACTCGTCCGCGGCAAACAGCTCTGTCAGCTTGAATTCGTCAGTCAGAGCGGCTGGGGACGCGACTGGTAATGATGTGGACAGTGAAACGAAGAGGTTGCCACGGATACCGGGACAAGTGTCTGATGGAGATGGTGCACAAATCACAGAGGAGGATGCGTAGTATATTATAAAATGGTTCTTTTGGTAGAGCAGCTGTATCAAATAAACTGTTAAGCCTACGGAACCGACGATCCACGAGACTGACAGGGGGCAGACCGATAGATTTATTAGGGGTCCTTCATGAGAATAACATCATCAGTGACGTCTCATCAGTAAGATAAATGATAAATGATAAATAAAATATTTGAAGAATAAACAATGTGTAACAAAACAAATCAACCAAGTCAAAATAAAATTTAAACAAGATTTGGCCGAGAAAGGGAGTGGTACTAGAGTATTGTTCTTCTTTCTTTGTATTTTAATGTACTATTTATAAACTCTCTAGTTTTCCCCCACACTATTCACTGATTTTTTTAAATTCGAAATGTGCATTTAATGTGCGGCAAACATAGTTTGGTCCATGCTTCACCCTTCACTATATTCACCTTCTCTTGACAACGCCATTGGAAAATGGATTAGACTAAACTCATGAGATAATGATTTTTTTTTAAATTAGGGTTTGTGCTGTAAAACTAATCTGCTATGATTTCCTTTCCCCTTTTTTACTTTGTATTTCTTCTAAGAGGGCCGATATGTAAGCTTGTAGGAAGTAGTTCCTTTAAATTTGTAATTATTCAAGCAAACTAATCAATCTGAAAACGAAGTTTAAAAAAATGATTACAAATATTCATCTCTGTTTCAATATATAACAAAATTATGTCACCCCTGTTGCCATGAAAATGTTTGCTTCATTTCATATCTAATTAATTATACTTTTATTCCCTGCAATTCAAGGGCACATCACGTATCTGTAGGATTTGTTAATTAATCAAATATGAAGTGTATTTTCAGATTAAACCAGTGGGTTGAGGGTGTGGGAGTGTTCTATCATATTATCATGTTTCCACTTCTAACCTTTTTTATTTTAATTTGTATCTTTACATTATACATGCATATATATATTTATATGTTACTTTGTATAAACTTTTTTTTGTTTATTCCCTATCATTTGGATAGATCAGATGCCCCCCCCCTCTTTATTATGGCACATGATGCAACAGTTCTTTGTACACTGCATCCTGAAAATTAAGTCTCTCTCCCTCCCCCTCTCTTACTCTCACTCCCTCCCCCCCCCCCCTCTCTATCTCTCTCTCATTGCGCTCACATACTCAGTCTCACTCCCTCTTTATTATCAGTTAGTCAGTCGGTATGTCTCTGTTTCTCTCACTTACCCAATTCATCTCAGATAATTTTGTTCTCCACTTGTCCATGTTCTCATTACTTTCTCACAATTCAAAGTCTTCACTTTATTGTACCTCATAACTTTCACAGTACCACAAAGTGTCATCTCACTTAATATCAATCTCACACAAATTTGTTCTGTACAACTTACCATATTTCTGATTTAACTCTCAAGCTTTTGGTTCAGAGTTCTAAAAACTTGATTTCAATAACAAGCCATAATAAGTGTTATAAGCTACTGAAATCCTTAGCTGTGATTGGCTAGGAGTAGATTTGTCACATATTTGAGGCAGATGTTATTGATACCAAGGTTTATGAAACAGGGCCCCGATTCAAAGCAGTAAAGATGTCTGCTCACTATTAAGTCGATTTTTGTTGCATTACCATATTCCATTTGATGCCAGGAATTTCAAATGGGATATCAGATAAGGATTCCAACCTTAAAATTGGCAATAAGTTGAATGATTCAAAATCATTAGGCGGTGTCACACAGAAAAATCCCTTGAAAAATCCTTTCAAGGGAAAATTTTCTTGCTTCGTTAGAGGATTTTTAATGGGATAATTGATGACAGACAGCAATTAAGAGGATAAGTAAAATCTGGATTTTTGGCCTCTGTGTGGCACCGCCTACTGTCATATCGGTTTTCCCACATTAAGTGACAATACGAAAATCTAAAACATTTCAACATTGTATATATCAATTTCACATCAATGAATTTTGTATTGAAAATGTAGCAATGAAAGAAATACCAATGATACCAATTTGAAGAAATGATGATGAATTATTATCTTTTATAAAGATTCAATCTTTATACATAACTATTTATTTTGAAGAAAAAAATTGTAATGTAAGTACATTTCTGTAAAATTTGACAGAGAATTCAGATGCATTGTACATTAATAGCTTGATCATTTTTTTTCTCTTCTATGTTTAGAATTTTAAAAGCAATGCTTGAAGGGTTAAGATATAGAGTGTATGTTTGAGGTTTCAGTGTGATTATTATAATTGTGCAATACACAATACAGTGTGAGTTTTGAAGAAAAAAGGGATATTTAGTATATAATAAAAAGAAAACACCTAAATATTACATGTCTGTGTCATTAAGTTCTCTTTATTAAGTAAAACATGCATATGAAATGTAAATTATATGAATTTTCAATTCAATTTCTTAATCTTTTAGTCCATAGGATTCTATGGATATGACTCATCATATAAAATCATATAATATCAGAACCCTATACTCAATACCGAAATCCAAATCCAATAAGTATTTGATACAGCGCCTCTCCTTGCTGTTACATCCTGTTATATGCTAAACATGTTTGGGCCACTTAAACAATAATAGATCACTTCATAACGAGCAGCTGACCCAATGCAATCCATTTATTTTATAATAATAACAATAATCATAATAATAATGACCAACAGTGGAGTCTTGTATAGCTCTTGTGTGGCACATTGCCACCCCTGGAGCTCCATTATCATTTATATGATTGGAACCAACCATTGGAACTGACTATGCCCGAAATGCCCTAGGCAAAGACTGTATAGACTGTACTGCCAATAAAACCAGGGACAGTGTCTCATGGATATCCTGAGAACTAGTGGTCTTTCAATCATGTGGACCTTTGATCAACTGGGCTGAGTCCACAAGAGCCAGCCTATAATAATTATAATAATATTCATTTAAGTCAGGTAAATATCAAGGCCCTAAAACAGCAAATGGACTTTTCACCTACTCATTAATTGGCAACTGCCTCATTTGTGTCCTTATGTACAAGGGGTGTGGATGGTTAAGTGATCCTATGCCAGATAAAAATTAAAATCATTTTAAAAGAAACTCTGGCATATACCTGGCATGAGCAACTAACTCCAGGGTAGAGAGCTACATTCGACTCACACGCTGCCAATTTTGTATTTGTGTACAACTACGTGGTCCAAAGGCTCAGACCCCTCCCCTAGACACAACATAAATGAATTCCCACTAGTTTGTCTATCAAGTCAAAGCAACATGGCATAATGTCAAATTGCAATAATATAACCTTTAAGCTTTACTTTGGGGTTGCCGTTGATTAAGTAGAGAGATTAGGATAAGATAGTTTGTCACTCACTAATTGGCTACTGGAATCATAGGCAGGTTTCATAAAATCATCACAAGTACAGGTTTGCCAACATCACATTCACATTGAAACATAGGTATTTAAATCAACACATGTTTTAATGCCAAATGGGTGGTGGAAAACTTGAACTTACGACGGCTTCTTGAAACAATACCTAGGTACGGGAATAAGATAATCAGTAGTTCCTGGGTTAAACTTGAGGAAGAAATTGATGAATGGTGTCATTATGACAAATGATTGAAACATCCACTTTTGACCGGTTGACTACTAAATTCTAAGATTCCCATAGGTTTAAAGGTACTACATGTACATGTATGTCCCATTTGCAGCCAACCATCAAATTCTGTAGAACTTTTGAGGGAAGTACTAAATTAGTATCTTCTTTCAAATGCTGTTGGAATTTTAACCTTTCCATTTGTTTGGCCTGCAAATGAGATATAGTACCTAATAATGCAGAGACTACCTGATTCCCTGGGGAAATGGGTTAACATCCTATCCAAGAAGGATCGAGGTATCACTGACGTATAATGGTCACTCCTGGTAAATCGTTTAGATCTGTCTTTGACGGGTAGACGACCCTGAGTTCTCCGTCCTCATTGATGATCCGAACCTGTTCCACCACAAGCTTCTTATCCTTATCCTCTTCAGTAGACTCTCCACCAGTCCCTTCATCGGATGCTCCCTTGCTACCCAGGTTCAGTTCAAGCATCTTGGTGAGAAGGGCCTGTAAAACCTTCTTGCAAGAGGCTAGGTCTTCAGAGCTGGTCACCTCAATCAGGATGTCCGTTGTGGATCGTGAAATCTGGAGAGAGAGAGAGATATAATAATGAGAAGATTGCGTGAATGATATACACTAGAGAGAGAGAGAGAGAAAGAGAGGATAGCGAAAGAGTGGGTGAGAGAGAGAGAGAGAAAGAGAGAGGGTGGTTTAAAAATGAGAAGATTGCGTGAATGACATACAGTAGAGATAGATATAGAGAGAGGGAGTGAGAGACAGAGAGACAGAGAGAGAGAGGGGGGAGGGAGAGAAAAGGAGAGATAGAGAGTGAGGGAGAGAGTGAGAGTGAGAGAGGAGGGAGAGAGGGAGAGAGGGAGAGGAGTATATCAGAGAAAGCAATACAAGATTAACCAGAGAGTAACAGAAGAGACGAAGAGGAAGAGACGTGATTTTGATAAAATGGAAAATTGTAAAAGCCTCCAAAATTACCAAGGCAAGGATAGTTTGTCCCATCGGCTGGACGAGGAAGGTCATTACAGCAATCATGGCTCATTCTGTTTAAACGGATGGAGATGGGGTGGGGGTGGCAGGGGGGGGGGGGGCAGTTGCCACCTTTCATTTCTCCCACCCCTTATCTTAATCAGCTTATGAACACTTGGCCACCTTCAGCTAACATGCTTGTACACTCTTGAACAGTTGTCTTAACAGCCTAATGTGTCCCAGATAGCTTCCATTAATACGTACCTTTGAAATATCTGCATTTGTGATTGGTGGAAGTGAGATCACATGACCAGCGGCATCCAGCAGGCAGGGGTAGAGCTCTTGATGGGCCAACAGGCTGAGGTATCTAAGATGAAAACAGAAGATGAATATCAGTAACAAACATCAATTGTAACATGATGATGATAATGATGATGTTGGTTATAGCGATGATGATGATGGTGATACAGTCAAACCTGTCTTACTGGCCGGCCACCTCTCTATAACGGTCACCTGTCTTCATCAATCATATATTTTGTAACCCTCAAGAAAGAAATGTGTGTTGTAGAACCTGTCTAGAAAGACCTCATGTCGACAGGGTGACCTTGGTAGACAGGTTGACTGTAATCATTATATTATTGAATAGTGATGGCGATGATGAAAAAGAATATGACTATGATCATAGTATACAAGATGATAGTTAAGATGATAATGATAATAGAAGTAATGGGGAAGATGACGACTATGATGATAAAGATGACTCACAAGGATGCTTAATGCTGATAGAATTTATCATGCATAATAAATTTGATTGCTACAATGAAAACAGAAGATTTCAATTACTAATACGTAGTGTTTTAAATGTTCATAATACTGCTTCTGACACACATCAGAATTTCATTCATTAAAAAAATGACAGGCACAATGAGAATAGTACAGTAAACACAGACCTGGGGGGGGGGGGGTGCTCCACAAAGACTAAGATCTACTCTAAGTTGGACTTAACTATGGCAGGCCGTTCATGCCACTGTTATCTCTCTCTCTCACCATTTACTGGCCTTGGTCTCCCAAGGGACGTACAAATGATGGTCACAAATCTACAGAATTTAGATTTTGTTGATATATTATCTAAAGATCATAATGGTGAGAGCAGACATTGGCATGAACGGCCTGCCAAAGTCAAGTCTAACTTAAAGCCGATCTAAGTCTTTGTGAAACACTCTCCTGATCTTGTTAAAGGGTTTGATTCCTATCATCAAACAGACATGAATTGAGGTCATGGGTTTCTATTACTTCATTTGATTTTCATCGTTTTGGTGTCTCGAATATCCCTTGTCATGATAATAGGGACTTTTAGATTTGCGTGGACTGATATGTGTGACGTCCATTCAAGGCAGTGCATTAAAAGGACGTCGATCGTAGCAATCCACGTTGTCGTTGTGCAAATCTAAAAGTCCTAATACCTCTAAAAGCAAAAGATCTGGACAATGGACAAAGTGAGACAAATTCTTACTTGTGAAGCCCTGAGACGGTATTCCTCTTGAGCTCCTTGCGTAACTCATCAGCTTCTAGATTGAGTTGTTTCATCAGAGCTTCGGCAGTCACTGTCTTGGTCTTACCCAAAGGAGTCACCTGTATTGAAGGTGAAATAAAAGGTTTTTAATTGGAATAAAAATAGGACATTTGTTGCTTTCTTTGAGAAGAACACTAATTAAAAACTTGTAGAAAATCTCAAGCGAAAATAAAATGATAGAGAGTGAGAGAAGAGAAGAGCAGGAGACGGACAGGAAAGGAAATGAGAAAGAGAAAAGAATTTAAGGGTACAAATTACGCAAGAGAAGACACAAGGGCTGGGGATATTGTGACAAAGTGAGGACAAAGAAGATAGAGTGAAAGAAGGAGAAACAAAGTGGATATGTATAAGACTTAGAGAGAAGGCAAGAGGGAGAAACTGAATTACTAGTTACATTGATCAATTTCAGATTATTCACAGATTCCCAGTACCGGTAGATGAAATTCCACTTTTAAACAAAATTTTTCCTCATGCTTTTTTTCACAAGCATTCATTCAAGGCATGCATGCATTCCTTTACCTAGAACTCAAAAGGCATAATGCTGATTGCAACATAAGCTTACTTCTTACATCAAACAATTGTGAAATTCATTATCGGTATAAACATGTTGCAATAGATGGCCATATGACTGAATCAACAGCATCATAGAACTGTACAAACTACAAAATATAATTATGTTTCCTACACCTGTACCGGTATATGAAATCTGTGTTTGAATAATCAATTAAGCACTTTAAATCAAACCCTAGGAAATTTGTTAGAATTCACTTCATATTCAATACTGTTTCATGAGCTGTTGTGGAGCTTTCCCATACCAACGTATTCTTTTTTGCTATTTACGTATTCATAAAGACCCTACATAAATATTATTGCTATTATCATCAATACATAGTTTGGGTTTAAATGAAGCTATTATACCTCAATGCTACGCGGTGCTTTGCCCTCATAGGTCAAAGGTCCTTTGATGCGATTCAGGTCATGGGTTGCTATGGTAGCAGTCGTCCTCTTTGCACACAATGGCCCGTCATGAAGCTTGGTCTGAAATTATACAATGACAAGTTAGAGACAATTATTATATATACCAGGTACTTGATTTCAATCATTTCTCTTGTTTAATATCAATTGTTATCCATACTATATATTTTGTTTGCTTTATATCATTTTCTGTTAGGTGCCTTGGACATTCCCTGGGATGGATATTGGCTTCTAATTCTCTTCCTTCTTTTTTTAAAACTTCTTTTCCTCCTTATTCTTATTAATATGTACATGTATCTTGTCAGCTCCTAAAGGAGATTAAACTTGACATCAAAAACACTTTATAAGACAGATCAAAATTTACATGAAGAACTATATACTGTATACTACCCACCCTAAAATTGAGAATAGAACAAAGAGTTTTTTCTTTTGTGATATATCAATCCCAAAGAGAATTTGAAAAATTTAATAGATTTAGGACCTACTCTGTAACTCTTCAATCTATGCATTATTCTTACAAGCATTATATGTCAACAAAATGAAATTCAAAATAAGGTTAATTTTTGTTTATCTTTGATTGATCAGTTTGCTGAAACTCTTATTTCAATAAGATTTTGATTCATTTTTACATTTGTGTATTTCAGAAATAAAAGCAATTATCTACAAGAGTTTGAAGCATAATGCTTTCAATATTAAAACCTCACAAAGAGAGTCCACATCTTTCTACCTGAGCGGTAATAAACTGCTTGAAGTGGTTTCCAGAGGACAGATCCAGATTCCTCACAACGCAGCAAGTGATGTACGGCCGCACAAACACCACAGATTTACAAGCTTTGACTTCCATTGGCTCTGAAGAGTTCCTAAAGGTCATGACCTCGATCACCTGACTGATAAGCTCTGCTTCCTCATCCTTTGACTGTGATGACTTCTTCTTTCGTTTGCCTTTCTTGGATGATTTCGCAGGGGCAGACTGCTCCTCTTTCGTTCCGTGTACAGCGATGTATTCTAAAATTGGTTTTGTTCCTCGGGTTTGTTGAATCAGCTTTTTTAGGCGACGATCTTTCACTGGATTTTCAGTCAGGAGGATCTCTTTAAGCTTTGGACAACGGGAAAGACTCGCCGGAAACTCCTGCAGCTTATTTTCACTCATGTCGAGGGATCGCAGTGACTCTAGATCACCCACCCCTGACGAGATGCTCTCAATCTGATTGTGGGAAGCAAAAACTTCACTCAAGTGGTGCAGATCTCCTCGGAGCATCACATCCAAATCAGTCAAGTCATTGCGGGAAAAGTTGAGGTACGCCAAGTTTGAGAGGTTGCTGAAATTCTCTGGAATCACAGAAAGCTTGTTTTGACTCAAATCAAGTGTGTGGATCGATGCTATACTTCCCAGACTGTCTGGCACATTTTCAATTGCATTTCTGGATGCATCTAGAAATTGTAAGCGTGTTAATTTACCTATGGAATCAGGCAACATAACCAGCTTATTCCCACGGAGAGTGAGGTTGAGTAAATGAGACAGATTACCTATTTCACTAGGAAGTTCTGCTAATCCAGCGTCTGATATTTCTAGAAAGTTAAGACTGCTCAAAGTAAAGATGCGCACATCAAGTCCTTTCAGAGCAATTCTTTCTGCTATATCCTTCCCTTTAAAGAGCAGTTCTCTACGGTTGTTGTCCTTTGCATGTGACACTTCGTCCCATTCAGCCATTTTGATGAAATGAGAGAGAGAGAGAAAGTGTGCAGAATGTACTTGCCCCTATAAATCCGCACTTCCTCGAACGCGGGACGTAACACAAACTCAACACGGATTGTAGTAGAATTGTATACAGCGCGATGAATATATATCTAGCTAGTCTGCAGAGTTCGATTTCTATGACAAAACTTGCTAAAGAAACAGTCGAAGTGACAGAAGGAGTTTAGGAGCAAGCGCTTTCCGCACATAAGTACCACAAATTTCAGGATATGATGCAATAATTCATTAAAAGCTATACGATTCAACAGCTTTCAGACTCAGTTCCAGACGGCAGAGCATGCTGAGTTATTGCACAATGTACATGGTGCAATGAGCGCCTTATAAGGTATGTAGGCTAGAAACGCAGACCCCTTTTTGGAATTTTGATAAGAACAAAATTTGTATTTGGCAACTAGGGCGTCGGAGTGCCTTCGTTAGATCATATTGAAATGGGAGGGATGGGGCGTTTTTTGGTTGTGAAAAAAGTGGAAAAATTACAAAACTATATCCCACCTCCACCCCGTATCACGGTTCGTGTGTGTCGATTCCCCCAGCAGCCCCCCCCCCCCCCCCCCCCCACATTTAGTGTACGCATATGCATGTTCCATCCTTTTGGAAACACCCCCCTAACGGTCCGGTGTGTAAAGTCAATACGGACCGGATTTTTGTGTACTACGAGCCGGACTTTGGTGCGTGAAAAATACCCCTTTACCGGACATTTTGGGAACACGCATGGTATCCCTCCGTTCACGGAGTGGGGGGGGGGGGGGCAATCTCTCTCTCCGTGTCTCTCTCTCTCTCCCTCCCCCCTCTCTCTCTCTCTCTCTCTCTCTCTCTCTCTCTCTCTATCTCCCACTCACTCTATCTCAGCAACTTGGGCGACACTATCCAATTTCAACTTAATATGCTATTTAGTGCAAAATAATAATAATCTTGCATGGCGGCTACTTTTCCATTATGCGCATTTGAGTTTTTTTTAACAAGTCTGTTACGTTTATTACAGTTTTTGTTTTTGGTGTGTTTGTGAGTGTGAGGGGGTTATTTACTTCAAGCCAAAAAAGAAAAATTATTCAATCATCATTTATTTCATATTAATCAAAATAGACAATGCATGGTACCAATACTAGTACTGGGTATCATAATTATACAGAGATTATAACAATATAGCATTATCCCCGGACAATGGATTTGCCGTAGCAGGGCATAACATAATAATAAACATAAACCATACAGATTGCATAACAAATTTAAGGTTGGTAGAAGCTTAAACAATACATGTTATACAATATACAGCTGTATATACGGATATGATACATAGTTCACTGAGATATGTAAGATAATTAACATTTCAGATGTACTAATTATATGGAAATAAATGAAAATAATATAAGTGGTAAGTAACGTGGAATATATTTATGACCGAGGGTGGTAGACTAGAGTCAGTGAGAGAGAGAGAGAGACAGAGAGAGAGAGAGAGAGAGAGAGAGAGAGAGAGAGAGATGGAGAGAGAGAGAAAGAGAGAGAGAGAGAAAGGGGGGTGACATGCTTTCGATATTATAGGCAAGAAAGTTCTGGGAAGAGAAGTGAATGGGAAAGAGGGGGAAAGTAAACGAAATTAAGAAAATGAGGGGGTATTCAAATGGAAAAGCACAAGTCCACCTTAAGAGGTAGTGATTTTGAAAGAATAACTGCGTAATGAATGGGTCCACAGCATTTTTGAAAACATGATTTGCTAGAAGCATATCTATAGACTATATAGCTCTGTGATTTGATCTACATTAATTCAATTCAATTCAATGAAGATTATTCATTTCCATAAAAATCACATTACAAAAACACGTACATTTGCAAAAGGTACTGTAAACAACATGCAAAATCTTTCACTAGAATATACCTAAGTACATTAAAATATTAAATAATAATGGAAAAGGGGAAGTTATAAAAAAAAACAATAAATGAGTTTGTCAGGATATCTCCCTCAAAATAAGTAAACAAATTGTGATGAACATAATAAAGATTTGAAATTACATAAACTTATTTTGCCCCAAAGAAAACTCGTATAACAACAAAAGAAAAAAAAGAAAAAAAAAACATACAAGCCCTACATTTTTGCATCTGATATCATTCATTTAGAGCGTAAATTAGAATAAAATCTGCTGGTTGAAAGACAAGGGCAAATCTGTATCCTCTGAACTGAAGGGAATAGTTAGCATGGTAATACATGGTTATCATGGTAATGTATATAAATATTTACAGCATATAATTCGGTATGTATACAATATGTTAAAATGTGTGAGACAAAAATACTTTAAACCCACATTCTCTCTTTGTTTTCCTCTTTGTTTAAGTACTGGCCTTTTTTACACTTTTATGTACAGGAACACTAAGCACGAGGGTATGTTCTCTAACATTCATTTTTTTCACATCTCGAAATTTAATTTTATCGTGCCGACTGCCGTCACACACCACAGAAGTAAGTTCGCAATTTGTCGATAGATTTGTCAACTTTATATAGTTTGGGGTGGCTCTAGCATTTTGTGAAGGGGGTGGGGGTGGGGCCGAGTTCCCCCAAATCTCTGGAAAATGAAAGGTCATGAGGAAATCGGTAGAAAAAAAAAGTGGTGTCCGATCGGGGAAAAACAAAGGGGGTGCACTACAGAGAAACTACACAAATACCATGAAACCTGTGACAAGCCTAAAAGAGGGTCTGAACCCTATGACACCCCTGGACCCCCCCCCCCCACCCCTCTCCCCTCGATTTTTTTAACCAGTTAAATTAACATTTTCGTGGGCTTACTCATGCCCCACATTTAAAAAATATATAAGTAATATCCAACAACAACAAAATATCAAAATATCAAATAGAACTGATACTGAGCAATGTTACATGTTGCATGTAAGAATACATTTCGGCTCCACATTGCATTAACATATTAATTCATTTGCATCATGATCCAGTCATCAAAATAGTTTTTTTTTCTCTTCAAATATTACAGTCCTGTGATTCTTGAATAAAAATAAAAAACCTCGATTATTTTTTAGTTAAACGTTTTGTTCACATAGACTGTACAATTTGAAGAGATTATTGTTATATTCAGAAGTCTACACATGACGTTATAAATGTTCATAATTTTGTTAAGTTTTTGCTGGGTTTTAAAACAATGAATACGATGAATACAACGTGATTATTATATCACAGCAAAGGAATTATGATACATGAATTCTGAAGTTAAATCATTTGTGGGGAACAGCTGTTCCTGAAACAAATTCGATCATATATAATAACATCACAATCCCCGAACAAATAGTCTACACATGACTTTATATAAGTGCTCATTATCTTTTAAAAGTTTTTGCTGGGTTCTACAACAATGAAAAAGATGAAAACAAAATGATTATTATATGCACTGCAGCATATTATGATACATGAATTATGAAGTTAAATCAATATGTGGGGAACAGCAGTTACTGAAACAAATTCGATCATACATAATATCATCACAATGCAGATTCAAACACATACATCAAATATTATTTAGACTCTTTCACCATGCCAGTGGGGGGGGGGGGGGGGCCTGGGGAAAAACGTATACAAACACGTTAATTTTACTTTTTTTTGGAGATGGGCCCCCTCCCCTGGCGCTCAAATGGGGGGGGGGGGGTGCGATTTTTTAAATTTTCAGCCCCCCCCCCCCCCCAAAAAAAAAAAAAAATCTACCAGAATTTGAAAAGAAGTCAACATTATTTTGTCCAAGGTAGGTTGAAGGCAATTACTGTTCTCTTGTCTAATTCCTCTGACATCCCCAACAATTAGTTCTAGTCAACTCTCCCCTGAGATACATGGAGAGCAAGAAGATGAATTTTCTTCCTGCCTTCACCGGAGTATATAAGATTACGAGATGCTGAGAGACATATTCTGAGGGACATTGGGGAAAAACTTACAGTCGGGGGCAACAATAATCTCTGTCACCCCCTCCCAATTTAGTCTTCCAATCTTTCCCTATTTGGTATGCGATATCAATGAGTGGGATATTAGCCATAGGAAGAAGAATAAGGTGGGTGTGATGATTTTTATAACGTAATTTTCTTTTAATATCCTTAAATTCCCTTCTAGTCTGAGATCTCTGATATTGATTCGGAGAACCAGTATTTTACCTACGAGGTAAATAATTCAAACCACTATAATTTTTGTGTAAAGTCGACTTGTAATCAAGTTCTCCTGCCTACCTTATAAGCTATCATCAATTATTATAATTAATATTATTATTATTATTATTATTATTATTGTTATTATCATTATTATTATTACAATTACAATTATTACAATTAATACTACTGCGATGAACAAACTTATATAGTCAAAATAATGAAAAGCTTCGACAATGGCGTTATATTGAAATGAATAAGTGGATGTAGGCATGAAACCACGATTTAATGTCTGCAATTGTCGTACTTTCCTCTTTGAAACCACGAAGCAAATATTTTGTTTAAGTCTGGAGGGAGAATGTTTTGAGGTAATAATCATTAATTATCTTCATGTAAGTGAACATTCGCTTTTAAACATTCTTATTAAAAATACATTTTTAAGAAGGGTGGAAAGTAGAAATTGAAACAGGAAGTCCACAGTGTACTATAACTTCGAGGCAAGAATATAAAGGTAATACGTTTTTTGAAATTGCATATTAAATTTTCTTATGATATGAATATGAGAGATATTTAATATAAACAATGATAAATGCAATATAATGCCCATACAAAGGCTGCTATTCAGTTTATTGTCATCATAAAAAGTTGCATATTTTCACTATCGTTCTAGAATACGTCATTGATTATTCTAACTTCCCTATAAAGAAACATAATAAGGAAGACATATATTATGCAAATATTTTATATGAAATAGTCTCTGATTTTAACAAAACTACCTATAACCTTTGAAAAAAAAAAAAAAAAAAACCCAAAGCAGAGCATTCCGTGCATGAACACTGACTGACGTCAAGCTATTGAAGCACGATCCAGGCCTTCAAATCACACCACCATATTATATTGTTGTTCGCCAGGGTATTATCTGTCTTTTGTATCACAATGAGCGATGTTTATTTAGAAAGTATCCAGTGTATGATATTTATATCGATATGAGTTCCTCATTTCAGTTCTGGCATGTTCGCGTTGCCATGAGAATAAACAAGTTTTTACTTTATTGAACTGCCGAATTTAGATATGTCATAAGCTGACGTGGGAGCTACGACCTTTGGTAGGGTGGGCTATTGGGAACAATAGTCTAATTGGGAGATTATGTCAATATTTTGGATTTTTCTAAAATACAAGAAAATGTCCCTTCCTTACAATTACTTTAAAGCTCTTCCGGTGAGTTCATATTTGAGCTCTAACGATGAATTTTCATCCTGCCTTCTCCGGAGTTAAATTGGAGGGTACTTGAAAGATGCTGGGGGAAACTGAGGAGAAGTCCAACTCTGTCTGTCCAAGGTAGTTCGAAGGCAACAGTACGGTTCCTATCACAACCTGGTCATTGTCTATAATCTCCAAACTTTCTCCTGAGATCCATAAATAGCAAGAAGATGAATTTTCTTCCTGCCTTCTCCGGAGTTAAATTGGAGGGTACTTCAAAGATGCTTGGGGAAACTGAGGAGAAGTCCATCTGTCTAAGGTAGTTCGAAGGCAACAGTTCTCTAATCCAATGTACCTAGTCCAAAGCCTTTCTTTAGGAGACGTACATGATTGTCAGGACGATGAGGTTTTAGAAGAGCTGATCTGAAGAAGATGTTTAATTGAAGACGTCATGCTGCATTCTGAGGGTATTGCATATCCTCCACCTTCACCAGGGGTGTCTCCTTATTTGCATAATCATTTTCTACATTGTCTTCTCGTCCTGGTCTAAGAGCTGTCGATTTAAATTGTAATGAGGGTATAATGAGAAAAGAGAAAATATTTTTGGTCGCTAAATTCGTTATCCCCTGTTTGGTACAAATCTGAATATTAGCCATTTTAGTCCATATAATTTTATATACCATTTCATCGTAAGTTTGTTTTGTAATTTGTTAAAAAGGGGGAGTCACCTTAAAAACAGTCTTGCTATCTATGGGTGTACTGTTATTAAGATTGGAAAATGTGTGTCTAATGCTATAGGCCACAGTGTATTATGACCACTTTGGTGGTAAATCGTATTGATTCAACTATCAAAAACTATTAATCATTATTTGTTGTATAAGTTGGATGAGGTAACGACTGATGATCACCCAAAACAGGCTTTGTAAATACAATAACGTTTCTAGTGAGGAGAAATTAAGATTTTATCTTTGCGTGAATCGCTAATTTAGTGAGTGGTGGCAGGTTGTGTGCCCCCCCCCCCCCCCCACCACCCGGTGGGTATTAATGAAGTACATTTTGTATTTTACTGGAAAATGCCAATCAATCCAATTATCTAAATAAAGATTTATTTGAAATAAGAACATAGTACTTATGATAAAATGCAACAATCAGCCGTTTATTTCTATGACTTATAGACCCTACATTGTATGGGCCTGATATATAATTTGAATTTGAATAAGGTTTAGAAATGTATACGTTTATTTGTCCTAGATGTGATGAATCTTTAGCATCACAATTTTTGAATTCTTTGCGCATTGTTAAAGTTAAGGATAAAATGGAAACATTCATTCCTTTAATCCAATTTTTACTTTGAATAATAATAATATATGAAATTGGTAAGGTGCCGAATTCACTTAGAAAAGAAAAAAGAGACATCAGAAAAAGCATCGAAATTATGAAAAAAGGAACAGGAGGAAGAAAGATCATTAAAAAATGATAGAACAATTGATTATATGCCGAATTAAACAACTACTTTTAAACATTTTTTTTAGACTCTTTAAAATGATCTGCTATTTCGAATATCTCTAGGCAGAGTATTTTACCTTTCGGTTTTCTCATCCTACTTCTGAGATACAAGACATTGGCAGGTAAAAGCAGTAATACAACAGCCACAATAACACAGATAAAATAGACCACATCAATTTGAATTCGACGATCACTCCCTATATTCATGCAAACATGCAAAAGTGGGGTACAGAGAGAGAGAGAGAGAGAGAAAGAGAGAGAGGGAGAGAGGGGGGGGGGGGAGGGAGGGAAGAACAAAAATAAGGCATGCATATATACAATTGGAAATAAAAGAGGGAAAAACCCACAAACCAAAATAAATTGTGAAGGTCATGCAACATAAAACGTGTTTTGATATAATTGTAATAATACATTTCATTTTACCAGACAAGTAATAGAAGACAAGTAATATTATAATTATTATCATCATTATCATTATTATCAATAATAATAATAATAATAATAATAATAATAATAATAATAATAATAATGATAAACAATAACGAAAATAACAATACTAATAATAATGATAATAACAACAATATTAATGATGATAATAATGTCAACAGTAATAATATAATAATTGCAATAATGATACAATAATATTACGCTCGATTAATGAATTACCTGTTTCTGTGGTTGAGAGGTCTGGGGGTATAGGATGAAAAATTTGGCAAGGAGTGGATGTAATCAAGTCTATATTTTCTGATGATGTTGGTAAGGACGATGCTGGTTCCTCACGAGGTGAAGATGATAAAGTGGTTGTAACTCCTGATAAGATTCATAAAAATATGGTGATACATGTATGTTGCAGATAATGCGGGGAAGCTTGATAATATTTATTTACAAAAACAAACACACACAAATGAAGAAACAAACAAACACACAAACAAAACTGTGGTAATATATATCATAAGTTATTTTGGGATTGAGCCATGATTTGAAAACCTTTGAAAAAAATTGAGTCCTTTGAAAGCCTATATTGATATCAGCTACAGTTTTGTGTTAAATTTCTTCCCCGGTTTCGAGTTACATGGAGTTAAATGTGAAAACTGTGATATTTACAAACATAATAGAGTCTCATTTAAACACATTTTCATTCAAAGAGGGGGGGGGGGGGGGGAGGGCATTGAAAACAAAAATGAACAATTAAAAAGTAAGAACAAAAGTATTTGATAATGCTAACATTGAGCAAGACTGACGTAGTTGGATTTTTTATAGCCATTTTCATCTTAAAACAAATTCTCCTTCACTTACGTAATGTCTCCGGCGTGACGGGTGCTTCCTTGCATCTTGTATTCCGGTCAGCAGAACAATCTTCCTGTATTCATTTTTTATAATTCATACAAAAAGTGCGAGCGGATAGAGAAGAAAAGAGATAAAGAAATATAAAGACAGACATAATCAAGGAAGTCGGATGGAGAGAGGGAGGGAGGAAGGGAGAGGGGGAGAGGGATGGAGGGAGGGAATATGAGAGGAGGGAGGGAGTGAATGAGAGAGGGAGGGTAGGGATGGACGGATGGAGGGAGAGAGGGAGGGAGAGAGGGAGAGAGGGAGATAAGAGGTTGGGTGGGAGAGGGGAATAGCACAAACAGATCGAGAAGACAAACGATGAATATAGGACAAAAAGGAAACAAGAGAGAGAAAGATAGAGAGAGAGATAGAGAGAAAGAGGAAGAAAGAGAGAGAGAGAGAGAGAGAGAGAGAGAGGAAGAGAGAGAAAGAGAGAGAGAGAGAGAGAGAGACGGCGAGAGACAATGTATGAAATAGACATTCCACAATTTCACTTATAGACAAGTAAAAAATGAAATTTGATCCTTTCCTTTCATAAAGAAACAAATATTTCGCTGAAATTAAATACAATTATTATACAAATCACAATTCCAATCGTGCATTATTGTTGTATTTTGTTTCCATGTTATTACTTTTTGTCACACTGTGTACATGACTGACAAAGAAAGCGGACAAAATATACAGTTCCTCAGGTAGACAATGGAACATCCCTTCGCTGCTATTATGTAAAAATGTGTAGA
Source organism: Strongylocentrotus droebachiensis (assembly GCA_035222895.1). NCBI lineage: Eukaryota > Metazoa > Echinodermata > Echinoidea > Camarodonta > Strongylocentrotidae > Strongylocentrotus > Strongylocentrotus droebachiensis. The sequence goes on along the minus strand of JAVYIG010005994.1, from coordinate 21,709 downwards.
ACAGGTGTCACATGCATATTCACCTTTTTACATAATAGCAGTGAAGGGATGTTCTTTTATTTACCCGAGGAACTGTATATTTTGTCCGCTGTCTTTGTCCGCCATGTTCATAGTGTCAACTCCGTCAAGCAAATCTAGAAAACAATGCTCATAAAGTAATAATGTCCTGAAATGTTCACAAATGCATGTCACACACATTATGTTACTTTATAGTACATACCTCTATCCCATATGCGCAGATGGCACATTGGAAGCAAACTGAGCAGTTATTCCAACCTGATGTGAACGTCCCCTCTGGACAAGGTGCACATGATCTGAAAGGAATCAAATTTAGAATTTTCGAGCCTTGTCAGCTAATAGCAGAGATTGATACCCATTGTATTTTTCCTCTTTTCCTTTTACTGTAAGAAAGGAAACATTTTTCGGAAAATTGAGAAAATCTGTAAAGACCTTGGCCTCGATGAGGTATAACTTCACTCAGGAAATTTTAAATTCGTAGGTTCCTTAATTGTTTGTTATATTGGATACCGGAACATACATAATATTTCCGTAATATTCTTTGAAAAAAAAATTGAAAATAAGTTAATTATCACTATCCTCACAAGGTATTCTTCTTCTTCTTCTTCTTCCTTTTTCTTCTTCTTCTTCTTTTTCTTCTTCTTCTTCTTCTTCTTCTTCTTCTTCTTCTTCTTCTTCTTCATCTTCTTCTTCTTCTTCTTCTTCTTCTTCTTCTTCTTCTTCTTCTTCTTCTTCTTCTTCTTCTTCTTCTTCTTCTTCTGGTATTGTTGTTGTTATTCTTCTTCTTCTTCTTCCCCTCTCTCTCTTTTTTCTATCTTTCACTCCCATCTCTTGTATAGCTCATAATGTAAATGTACTGTACTTGATGACAAATCAATCACCCAACCAAACAACCAACCAATCAATCAATAATTCAATAAATCGACTAATCAATCAACGAATCAACACATCAATCTACCAATCGCCTCCAATATATCAACCAACCAACCAACCAACCAACCAATCAACCAACCAATCAATAAATGATTCAAACAATCAACCAATCCTTAAAGTCAAACTAACCAACCAACCAATCCATTATATCTATCAATCGTGTAATACATACTCTTGAACAGTAGAGCAGTTATCAGGTTGATACATGCCAGGCTGACATGCATTAATAAGCTGTTTCGTGCATTGATTCCAAACCTTGGCCCCACCATCGGCTGGTAAGATACACTTCTTCTGTTTGGATGGAAGCAATAGAAAACAAAGAAAGATCGATGTTTGCATGCTTTCCTTTTTTCTTTAAAAATTCTATGTCCCATTTGCAGGTCAAAAAATAAAAAGGTTGAATTCCAACGGCATTTGAAAGACAATATTTATTTAAAACTTCCCTCAAAACCAAATGGTTTGAAAATGGCTTTTTGTGACTTATAGACATGATAGATAGAAGCTCCATTGTATTATATCAAGGCGTTGCATAATTAAACATCTGCGCTATAATTGCAATATTATGACGTACTTCTGCAGAGAAAAAGCGCTGAAATTCTACCAAATAAATAGGCAGATTATTACTTGAGATTCAATTATATGCACCACATGGCTTCTCATTTTAACGACTGTATATAGGAATTGATAATTCATTTAAAGTTAAATACAATAAAGCACAATGTAATTGAAGAAGAAAAAAACACTAAATATGCTGCTCGTTTTGACCTAATGTTGTGGTGTAACTTGTAAAAGAAAAGAACCATGAAAGTAAACCCAAGATTTCCACTATATACCCTCCAATAAATTGCACATAAGTTCAATTCCAATTTATTTTGCACATGCAGCTTCTGTAATATAGAACACAATTTTGATAATTATATGTCTTTAACTTAGATAATAAGGTTCCCTTTCCTTAAAAATACATGAGAGAAAAAAAAGTTTAAAATTCAAAATCCAGGCATGCTCACCATTCTCGTATCCATGGTAGCACTTGTATATTTGCAATACAGTAGAATCTGTGAAAGGTATATATCACATTAATATTGGGATGATAAAGTGTTGAAGATAAACAGTCTTTAAATAATTATACGTTTATCATGTAACAGATTTGTCGTTTAGAATAAACAAAAAAATAAAAAAATAAAACGTGTTGGGAATCAAACTTACTGGAAAGTCTATCCAATTCAATCCAATCGAAAAAGGTATGTTTATTTATTAATATTATTTCACTTAAGTTTATAGTGATCAAAATCAAAGAACAATCACAATGAACAAGATATAAACAAGATTTTAAAGTCAGGTGGCATTGAAAAACAAAATAGATAAACAAACACAATGAAAATTCTTGATATAGCACCTTTAGTATAAACCAAAAAAACACAAACACATTAAGGAGGTGACGTGTTCTTCACGTTACTCAGAACTTAAATTGTTCCCCTCCCCCTCCCCTTACTGTTTTTGCTCGCCTCTCAGCGACTATACAGAAAAACTATATTAAAATCGTTTGGTAGATATCGCAGTTTTGAATAATGAGTGTAATTCTCATTTGATTATGTTAATAATTGATTGTCGCCATTATCAGAACTTGATAAATATTAATAATAACAATAGTTATAATACAGTATTATTTACTGCAGACATTCCTAATGCGCAAGATATCCACCCAGATGGTGCTCAAAACGTTTACAATAAACAGATTAAATGTAATAACAAATATCCTCTAAAAATGTTTACAATAAAACAGAACAAAGTATATAAAGGAGAAACACTTGCCATTGGATGTGTGTTTTTAGATTTCCCTTAAATTAATCTACAGTTTGACAATCTTTTAATGATTTTGGGAGGCTGTTCCACAACCAGGGATCTGACGGATCTCCCCACGATCATTTAGTTCTAGGGACAATTAGATTATACGGTAGATTCGTTGGATGACAGAGCAACATTAAACAGTAGGCCACTTGATAAATTATCATGTCAGTCTTGATTGTTTATTAACATAACTGTGAAATTACATAAAGATCGATGATAAATAAATATTGACTGAGAAATAAATATCTATTAACATTGAATTGGAGATAGAGATTAGATTCATCACGCTAAAGGTCGAAGAGCGAGTACATTTGCCATCTATTAACACATCACACAGGGAAACCGCAGTTCATGAAATGTTGTTTTGCTTGTTGGCCTTGCAATTCTGGGTCAATTAATTTTCATTAAAACACATATTTTTTTCAGCATGCATTATCTGGATACATTACCTGCAAGTAAATCCCAAATATGGCTAGTGCTCAGATACTTACTAGTAAAATTACCGCAAAATATGACAACGTATTTCCACAAAAGGGTAACATGGTATGGTGCAACTGCAGAGTGGAAGAACAAAGATTTAGTAAAAAAAAGTAATCATAAATTTCATCCTTTAAAAGTATATTTAAAATATTTAATGACAAAGAGTTCCTTGTGATGATAAGCATTTAAAGAGACATTCACAGAATATACTAAGTTGGAATAACTTTCTTTACCTCTTTCATGAAGTATTATTGTGACAAGACGTAATTATTGATCATGTTGATAGATTAAGTTTATATCTTCTCAGAAATGTATTGCTCATTCTACATATTCATAGCGATTGATCAATGAAGTTCTGAGAAGATATAAACTTTCTATATCGAGAATAAATCAAAGAAAAGAAAAGTGATTCCAACTTGATGGGCACCAGTGTAATAATTATGACGAAATGTAATATTTACGAGTCTGCTGGCTCAAATATCCAGGATAATCTGCGTTGATTAGTATACAAATAAAACAATAACATGTCATTGACTTGTACACCCACATCTTTCCAATGCCTATGTTTCACACTAACATCGAGGGAAATGGTAAAACATGAGCACGTTTAGCTACATAACCTCAGTTGGGTTCAAAATTAGTGGTTGCCTGGATGACGGGTAACAAAACTAAGATCCTGTCGGACAAGAATTAGTAAAGAATCAATACATCCCGGGGCTTCTCCCAGCGTGGGCGTTTCTTGATAACAAAATTTTCCCACAAATCTCTGTTATCTGTCATTCTAGTACAGTCTAGAAGTGTCATTCCCCTCTATGTATTTGTGTTTTCCTCCCAGTTCGTTCTCGGCTTCCATCTGGGTCTACAAAATCTTCTACTTTTCCTTCCTAATAAATATTTAAAGAGATTCTGATGTATTTTAAGGTAAATAATAAAAACTTACAATTTCATGTGAATATGTGGATTGGGGAACATCATTGTAAATGACTACTAAAATGTGGATATAATATTTCCCAGCTGGCAAATAAAAAGTTCGATGAGTGCAAATAAAAGTCATATAATTGGAATGTGAGAGTTATACCATCGGTCTACTTGATAATCATAAATAATATCGTCTTGTCATAAAATCACATCTTGTAAATTGCCATGTTCTGTTGATTCTCTCGTAATGAGCTGCAAACGATTCATTCCATTCCATTTCGTATGGCATGATAAACCTCCAACAGCTCTGTTTAGTAATGTTTTTACAAAAAAATCAAAATGAATGAAAAAAAATGACCCTTATCACATTGAAGAAAAACAAAAAAAATAACAGGAGTCTAATTTTAACAAAATATGTTCACCAAAAATATAAGTAGCCGTACTTACTTTAAATTGCATTAATGATGACTTTGAATTTGTAGTCCTCGTCGAAGAAGGAGGAGTAAGAGTAGTAATCATATATTGTATCAGGTATCATTCAGTCCACACATTGCTTATAGATCTGGTTTTAACCAAATCAGGCGAGAGTTGGCGTAAGGATTTGACGAGCAGTTATAGATTCAGTTCATAAATGTCCCCTTGAAACTTCGTCTGGCTCTTTCTTTGATTCCCTCTCTGATTTTGTCACCCATTCCTGAGGAAAGTATGATTTGAAATGTGTAAAACTTTATCACCGAGTCAGAATTTGTCTTCCTGGCACACAGCCGTCGTAAAGTCCTTGCGTTTATATCAATCAGCTTTGTATGTATCAACGTACGCCCACGTTTTAGGTTATTCCCCTGATCTGATTTTGCAATACGCTCTGACGTACCTGCTGTCGTCTAGTCTTACTACAAGCAAACATATATATATCATTATTATCACAGCTATCTAAAGAACAACACAGACTGTAGAATAAGATTTACAAAAACGTACCACCAACAAATTATTATTGTAAAGACAAATCTGGTTTTTCGCGGTTAATCATCTTTTCAAGAGGTGACAATAAATAAATTAATTAATAAAATATGAGGTATCGTGCTCGCGCGCACACTAGAATACTAAGGGGAATCCCGAAGTTTTGGACTGGGCTATTCTAGAAAAGGGGTGTCTAAAAATAAAAAGAAACCGGTAGTGCATTTCTAGCACTAATTGAAGACAATACAAATATTAAAATAGCAAAAATAGATGCTTCTGTAAATAAATTTGTATATCGAATCAGTCGAATAAATTTCAAAAACTCTGATTTTACTTATAATGAGAAATAAGTGAGAAGTCGCTGGTCCACTCACTCACAGATCCCTCACAAAAAATACGGGGTGTGCCACTCTAATGTGTCACTTTTTCACCAGAAATCCCGAAGCATGGGTCCCACTTTTAACAAAAATACCATTAAAAATGGGTCCGTTTTTCAAAATTTTCAGTTTTCTGCCATGCAAACACCCGACTAACACCCGAAAATTGTATAAATTGGGTCTTTTTTCTAAAAAAATTACCCCTAATAATGGGAAGGGATCCCCGTCCAAACCAAATCTGAGTGGGCGTATATTGTGCAATGCAAATATAGTACCGCTATGGCCTTGGCTGCGGCATGCAATGCGTGCACGTGCATATTGCATACAGTATAGTATAGTACCCATAATAACCGAATCGGAAATCCGTGTGCGTGTGCGACATAGGTCTACCTGTTGTTTATCAATATTGTTATGTCACGGTTAGACAGATAACTTTCTGGTATGGGAAATTCTTTAATAACACTGACATTTGTCAACCTTTCCCATGACATGTTCCCGTACAAAGAAAGTGGCGATCAGTGGTGACCGAACGACCGCCGATATATTAGAGACTGATCTGTCGGTCTAATCACCGAAAGATTCACGGTCTTACGCGTATACCGCGCGTGTACGGTTTCAGCTCCACTCCACTCTGCGCACACACTGGTACGTACTGCATGCACTGGTTGATCTTCCAGTCATCCATCATCCATCATACCAGTTGTTGGTCCACGAACCTGTAGAAATCAGCAGAAGTTCCAGCTTGGCAACAGAATGATGTCGTCAATGATGAAAATAGTGGCGATATCCTCTGTTGTAATTGTATGGATTGATTCTACCACTAGTACCAGTGCCACTCTAGATCTAAGCATGGTAAGTAGACAATGTTTTGACCGAAAATGTCGTGTCTTTTTCGTTCGTTGGGACTTTGGGTCGGCTCCTCGATTACTCGAAATACAACTACCCCCACCCCTTAGGACAACTACCTCCCATCTCTACGACAACTACCCCCAGCTCAGACACCTATCCTAGGGGATAGTTTTCCAAGGGGATGTCCGGGGGGGGGGGGGGGGAGTTGACTGGGGGTGGTTTAATATCCGGGAGTGGATGCCGGATATTCAGGGGGCATGGTGTCCGGATACGTCTTTTCTGTCATCTACTATTACATGTAGTTACATGTAATTACATGCGAGCATCGTACATGAGCCGCAAAGCGGCGAGGTGACTTTTTGGAGCTTTTTTGAACCCCCCATAAGTGATGTTTTCCTGGCATCCACTAACATCTTCTACTAATAATGTGTCGGTCTGGACACATGATGGCATATTTTTATGCACATCACATTTTCACTTGGCAGCCCAAAGGGGGCCAGTGGGGGGGGGGGGGGGGGGGGGCTTTAAGTCGTTCCCCCCGGCATCCGCTCAAGGGAACAATAAATACAGTCAAACTAATTGAGGCCACCCAAGCCATTGAAACAAAGAAAGTAACCACTGTATAAATGAGAATGTTATTAATAACTGCTTGCTGTAGACAGGTACGTGGCCTTTCTAGATGGGTAATGCATTTCTTTCTTGAGGGAGACAACACACATGGACACTTTGCCCAGACTCTTGACCATTTCCGTGTCGCGTGCCAATTCAGCTGATAAAATAAGACACGTACTGTACCCTCTACGTTGAAAGTAGACCTTGCCATTCCTCTCATTCTGTACCCCGATCTTTTGGAGGGAATTCAAGGGATCGCGCGATGAGTTGGGACATTGCACTGTGTGGGATTGATGCGTGTGGTAGAATCTTAAAAATAAAAACGTATGGGCCACTATGCTCTATAGCAGGCCTTCTCAACTAGTTTCTTAGAAGCGCCAAAACAAATATTTATTGAGGTTGAAGTGCCAACCTGTATGTTTGATGACTGTGTTTCGAGGGAGCGTAGCGACCGAGCCGATAGCGGGTGCGGTCCAGGGGCGAAGCCCCCGGAAGCTAGTGGATTTTAGGGCTTTTTTAAGGCCCAGATATCGCAATTTTAACACCTTTTTGTTCCATAAAACATCAATCATAATTTCATATTGATGTGAATTAATTAATACAATTCCTGGCTAAAATCTACACTGGAAGTTAATTTATATGTAGTTATTTTGGTGCAATAAACTCGGAAAATGTCAAAATGAAGTAAAATAAAACAAACAAAATGGCTTGCTAACATTTTGGGCTCAACTTTTTAGTTTTTTTATTTTCAAATATTCTTTTTTTATTTTTTCTTTCTTGAATTTTATTTGTTTTTATTATTTTTTTTTTTTTTTTTTTTTGGAACAGCCGCGCGCCACTCTGACTGACCGCAAGCGCCACAAGTGGCGCGCGCGCCGCCAGTTGAGAAGGCCTGCTCTATAGTCACATGTATAGACAGGTTGCCTTTAAAGAGTTAAGAGAGGCGGCGACTAAGACATGTTTGACTTTAATTCATATACAGGTATGTACATGTATTAATCTCTGAAGAGCCAGAAGGCTACAAACATTGTGGAATACAGAATATAGTGGAGAAAATATAAACAGAAAAGTATTCAGACATGTATCTTATCTACCACCAGTTAGGAGCCAGTTCAACGGTGTGAATCATGTGTTAAATTTTGTAAATGTTTTTAAATTTAACTGTTTTAATCAAATTTAATATTCTATACATTTTGCTCAATAGTTTCAGATCTATATTGCTGGCAAGAAATCTACTGTAGAAAGGTAAAAGTACATGAAACTTACATGTACATGTACACCTGTACTTTCAATGTTTTTAGACTGCTAGTATAATGTTTGCACATCACTTTAATCATTTGACTTGTTTGAGAAATGATTTTGGTTTTGTTGTGTTTAATAACCTGTTTTAATTTTATCAATTTTATGGTCTTGGTGACAAGTTTTTAATATCCTGTCTTTCTTTCATTATCCTGCATGTACATGTCATACATTGTACACGTGTATTGTACTCAATGAGGCATACCGGTATGCGTTTAATGTGCAGGAAATATGTGTACAAAGTACAAACATGTACTTCAATGTTTTTGGACTGCTAGTATATAGTGTTTGCACATCACTTACATTTATCATTTGATTAATGATTTTTATTTTTGTTTTGTTGTCTTAACATTGTTCTTTTTATCTGTTCTATGGTCTTGGTGACATGGTTTTAATATCCTCTCTTTCTTTCATTACCGGTATATCCTGCATGTACACTTGTATTGTACTCAATGAGGCATATGAATGCTGGAATGCCATCAAAACAACAATGTGTAATTCAATGTTTTTAGACTGCTACATGTAGTTTATAATGTTTGCACATCACTTACATTTATCATTTGACTTGTTTGATTAATGATTTTTTTGTTTTGTTTTGTGTATTAACATGTTTTTATTTGAATTTTATATGAATTTAATGTGCACAAATGCCATAAAACAACACTATTAATATGTAATGTGTTTTAGATGTACATGTATGTGTATCATAGTTCAGGTCTAATTTCATGTATTCGACACACATGTACAATGTAGGTACTAGAACCAAAAAGTCACTGCATTACATGTTCCTACATGTACATGTATCCTCTGTTTACTTTAATAATTGCACCATTTGTGGTTTAATGTGTTTTTCATGTACATGTAGTAGGCCTATATATTTAACACAAGTGCACAACATGTTGTATTCTACTAATTCAATTAACCTGACCCAAGGTCTCCAATCACATTTAACAGAGAACTTAAAAACTTAGACCCGACCAGACTTACTTTCATTTAAATCTTGGATCCTATTAAACACTAACATCCTTTTTAAATCAGATTTTTAACTAAACCATAAACCCAGCGTCAGCCTGTCAGGTCTAAATTTTAGTAGAATACGGGCCAGTGTGTTTGTGTTAAAAAATGAAACGCCTACATGTACCAGTATAATTTGTGCATTTAGTGGTCTGTAATTAACTGGTAGATAACTACATGTACATGTATGGGCATACATGGAACTATTAGCATTACACAAATGCATGGACGTCTGATTATTGTACAACCATCTGTAGATAAATGTATACAATTGTGTTTTCAATTTCAATATCAATTGCATGAAGTATGATTATGTACATTGCCATGGTGGTGTCTTTTATCTTGAATTAGTGGAAATATACACGACTTTCTATTGTTTCAAAACCATTTTACATATACATTCTTGCATTCTTAAGTTTCCACAAACTTTTTATGGTTTAATGTGCACACATTTTCGTTATATTTTTAATCACTCCACAGATTTGAAATTGCATGTGTCCTTACAGATTAGTGCATTTTAATTGTTTGTTTGTACATGTACTTTGTAGCACCCTTTTATTTTTGTTAGCCTGTATTTGTTTTGAAGGACTTAGCTTGCAGATGTTTGATTGGAATTAACTACCGGTACATGTCATGGTGTCACAAAACCCTCATACCCGGTATGTACAGTACATGTATGTACAAGTTTACCAACAACCTAATAAACATATCCAATTTAACAAACCTTTCCATGGGGTGCCAGTTTCAGAAAAAGATACCTTAATTGGTCTTGATATACAGATTTGGGGTGCACGTGATACACTGCTCATATCACCGATAGGCTTATGGATTTCTGTTTTTGGTGCACAGCCTTTGTTTTGCATATACAGTGTAAACCTAATTTGCTGATACATGTTCTTTGTACATTCAATGATTTATATTTTGTCCCGGTGGGGATTTAGACATCAGCACCAGCAACAGATGCTCTGGGATTTATTTTGTCAAAGTAAAGGGTTAGGGTTGCAAATGGCTTTAAGTTGGATTTAAGTTGGATTTAAGTTACACATTCCTATCCTCAGTGAGATTAAGGTACATATACCAAGAAGTATATATGAACAATAAACAATTACCCCCCCCCCCCCCCCCCTGCCAACAAAAAAAATCTAGTAAAATCAACAGGCACCCTTTGCACTTAAACCCTATATGCATGCTGTGCATTACATGTAGATCATGTGGCTTGTGGGCATGTACATGTATACTGAAGATGGAAGCCCCCTCCCTGTGCTCGTCATAGCTGGGTGATTAGCATTATGTTCATCCATGACTTTGTGTTTTGTAAAGTGTTAGGTATATCCGGTCTAGACTCTATAAACTACAAATACGGTACATGTACAATGCATTATGTTATTACAGGGGAGAATTTTTTGGGCAGGTGCTACAGTATATACAGGTGTAGTGTTGTATAGCCGTCAACATGATATGCCTGTAGGCGTACATGTATTTGCATAATACATATTGTGTATATACATGTACCATGGAGTTACTAGGTTAGTAACTCCATGGCTGTACATGTACATGTACATGTATGTTGGCTTATATTCACAGTCAAGGGAAATGTCTAGTTCTTGTTAATTCAGTTGACTGACTGCATGATTTAATTCGCAGTACATGTATTAGGTTTAATTTACACCTGTTGATGGGCCCATGTACAGTCTGATTGTGCATTTAAAGGGAATTCCCTATGTACATGTATGTATACATGCATGTACTGTATTTGAATCAGGGAAACTTTTCAAGCTTGCTTGCATGAAAATAACCCTCTTTAATTTGTTTTGCATTGAACTCTATGCACAATTTAGGGGCTCTTTTAAAGATAAAGACCAGTAATGGTCATGCGATTGCATTGTGAAAGAAACGTTGTGGAATCGATCAGAAAAGGTTGATCATCTAGCATCTAGCATCTGCAAGGTTCTGGAATCATCAAAATGATAAGAAATTTGGCCCATTCTTCGTAAAGTTACAAGCACTATACACAGAAAGATGTATATGGGACTACCCTATCTCTCTCACCAGACCATGAGAGAAATAAATTTACCAAATATATGAATTAGTAGGCGGTTTCCCGGCAATTTTTTTATCATCATGTATTAGTCAAAACATATTCTTTCACATGATTGGTAATGAGAGCTTCCATTTCATTTTTTGAAATTGGGGCGTTGCCAATACTGGTCTTTACCTTTAAGACTTTCAGGGGCTCTTTGGGCATTTCGGGGGCTAATTCGCCCCGAGCCCCCGTGTATATTTTTCCCTGATTTGAATACAGAGGGAACCCATTCACTTCTAAAATCTCTCATTCCCATTCCCATAGGGTTAATGCACAAAAACCTTCTTTAGGTAGGCAATGAGTTAATAATCAAAGCGGATCAGGGGAAAAAATGAGATCTGTGAAAGTTATGAGAACATTCTGATAAAGGATTCAGGGAAGTCGGACAAATTTGGAGTTGTAATCGATCAAATACAAATTGACAACTCTGATTTATTTTGTTAGGAGTTATTTATATGTTTTGTGCAACAAAGTATATAACATTTTATTTCATCCTAATAAAATATTTCCTCATACAATTTTAACCCTAAGATATATTCATGGACACAGCATTTGGATCAAGTAGAATATTTTTTGAGGCTACAATGCTCTTTTTATCTTCTAAATCAATGGGAGAGGAGGGGGTGGGGGCGCTCATTGTGCATTGCGCTCAGAGCCATATTGGGTCCCTTAAATCCACTTACCGGTAGATGACTATACTTTATAAACAAAAATTTGTACTAACTTGTTGGTTGCCATTAACTTTTGTTAAATATACATTTTTTGTTTGTTTGAACATTACAGCCTCTCCGAGATTGTGAATCCAAAACCACTGGTGATTTTGATACTGATTGTGATGCGGACCTGTACGTCCCTTCTCTACCACTCTGTGGCAGAGGTCAAAGGTTGAATAATGAATGCGTGACTACAAGCCAGGTTTCAGAAGCGTAAGTGTAATATTACTACATGTATTGTCCGTCAATTTCAAGTATAAACAAATAAAGTACAGTAAGTAAGAGATATCAATGCCGTATTACATGTAACTTGAATTGCAGGACTTGTTTTTAGGAGTTCATTCAACACCAAAATATATCTGAGGGGATTAAATCTTGACAGGGACCTTAAAATGTGTTTTACATATCATATCCGGATTGGAATATAAGGCTACAGTGTGTATCCTTGATTTAGAGTTCCTTTCAGATGTGCACACTAAACATGTTGATGGGACAGTAAAATATCTGGCACATTTGTCTCTTTTAATCTTGAGGCCAACAAATTCTATTCCAAAACACTCTTTTAAAACCGATTTTTAACTATTTAATCTTTACAGGTGTACGTCTTGTGAGCCTGGCTTTTTCCAGGAATACAACAACAAGTGCACAACGTGTCATCAATGCAGCGTGTGTAGCGCTCAGCAGAGGACGGTTCAACCTTGCAATGCAGAACAAGATACAGTTTGTGAGGATCTGGATCCTACTCCTGTCTATTCTCCAGAGACTGATATTCCGTCCAGTTCTACAGACACAGAACCCCCAAATACAGCAGCTCCGTCCAGTTCGACAAACACCGATGGGACTGCTTCTGGAACCACTCGTGGAAGGACGACCACGTCCAAGCCCACCACAGCAGCTCCGGAAGATCCCCCCATCTTGACGACTGAAGTAGATGTTAATCAAGTGGACACATCTGCTCAAGATGGTTCGTTAATTTTTTTTGTATTACCCTGTGTTTTCAATTTTTTTTTTTTTTTTCATGAGTTTTACTTTTATTCTTATACCTTAAGTCATAATGCCAGAGGAATCACGTTTTCATATTATTAAAAATTAATTGTATTAGTATTTTTTAATAATGGATGTACAATTTTTGTGTATGCTTTATACGCTTACTTTACTAGTACAAAATGGATGATTAAAGGTACTATGTCCCTTTTGCAGCCAACTTCAAATTCTGTAGAACTTTGCAGGAATTATGAATATATCATGTATGTCCTATCTGTGAAATTTGAACGTTAGCAGTGTCCTAATATTCAAATTATGCAAGGAAAGCCGTTTACTTGCTAGACTTCACTGTCAGATACTATTGAGTGACTGACTGGCTTTTTTCTTCTTTGGTAATAACATACATAAAATGAGCTGTAAAGGGTACATGAGCATTTGTCTACATCAATAACCCACTTCTTATGATGGCCAAAATTAAACTGATTGAATCTTTGCGCAACATAAAACGTATGACCATTCGGTACAATGGTCTGAAAATCAAGACTATTACTTATTGGCTCTATAGCTCCTAAGTCGATTTGACAAGTAATAGTCATTATTTTTCCACTTGAAGACATTTTCAAGCCCCACCTTTTTTAGGGAAGTTCTAAATTAGTATTATCTTTCAAATGCCGTTGGAATTTAACCTTTTCATTTTTTTTGGCCTGCAAATGGGACATAGTACCTTTAAAGCATGATTTAGGCCATATACACCATGGTTACATTATAGAACCTTATATATAATGATTTGAGTCAAATGTTTGCATGTCGTTCACACAAATTATCAAGTATTGTTTGCTCTGTATTTTTCTTTTCTTTCATGTTAACTAACTCATCTATGATATCCCCATTTTGAAGAAAAAAAATGTTTTGGTTGAGTAATTTTATGTCTTTCACAAACATGCAGGAACTTGTGAAGCAGTCATCCCTCTTGTCATATGTGTGGTGCTACTTTCCTTCCTTCTTGCTGTGGCAGTGACTGTTGTGTCTGCTACAGGAATAAATATATGGGTGAGAATTATTTACATAGTTCCAAGTGTTCCATATATTGCGCTCTTGCCGCATGTCGCTTGTCATTTTCCCCTTGAATGATGAGAGAGAGTGAGAGAGAGAGAGAGAGAGAGAGGGATAGAGAAAGATATTGACAGGGATAGAGAGGGAGAGAGAGAGAGAGAGAGAGAGGGATAGAAAGAGAGAGAGAGAGAGGGATAGAAAGAGAGAGAGAGAGAGAGGGATAGAGAAAGATATTGACAGGGATAGAGAGGGAGAGAGAGAGAGAGAGTGGGTGGTTCCTGTATTAACCATATGGGGAATATGAGTTTTCAGTTGTCAATGGGTTTATAATCGTTTGTCTTTGTCTAAAAATGGTCTATCAATGTTAAGAAAATGAAATGTCATTTACCGTAGTCTATTTCTTGATTAATATCTGTGATTGATCCTGTCTTTGCAGCAAACCTGAGAAGGAATCACAATGACAATGTAGAAGAGGACATTGAAGGCCAGAATCCCAGATGTATGGACGTCATTCCGTTGGATCAATTTGATTTGAAAGAGAACAATGATGGTATACCTCCTTCACCAGTCCGTCCTACTGAGAGACCAGATGGAGGACATCCTCAATGCTCATACCCTAATGGACTAGACAATGGACATCCCTGTCCACCTCCTACCTCTGATGAGCCACTGTATGCTACTGTCAACAAAACAGGTTAGTGATATGGGTCACATGTTTTTTTCTAAAGGTTTATATTTCTGAGGGGTTAATTTTTACTTTGAATCAGAAGGTTTGTAAATCTAAAATAGGAGTAGGATTCATAAGATCACTATTGACAGAAAATATATGAGTATTATTATTATTGTTGTGGTTCTTATTAATGAATCATTTTAATGCTTAAAATTTAGTTCTTGTAATGGGGACAATCAAATATTAAAATAATCAAACAAACATTACACCGAGTCTCATAATTCATATCATTACTACTATTGTTATTGTTGTAATTATTCTAAGCATGACTATCATCGGCATTATCATCATGTATATATTTGATCTATTTTTATTTTTTACATTCATTTAATCAAACAGGAAATTCTTCCAAAGCAGTGGCTGCAGACCACGAAATGCCCACATCTTCCTCAGGACATTGTCGCAAGACTATTGGCAAGGTGTTCAAAGGTAGAAGGAAAGGGGCTGGGAAGAAGGAAACAGAACCTGGCTCGGTAGTTGAGAAGGGTCGTCTCCTGAGCCCTGGTGAGTAGTATTCTTTTAGCAGGGAACAAGGGAAAAGTAACTTCTGGGGGGCATTTCACAAAACTTGTCATCAGTGACAAATGACAGTTTTGTTAAAAGCTACTGTAATCCTTGCTTCTGATTGGATATCAGCAGATTTGTCACTGATTTTTGTCATTTGTCATTGAAAAAAGCCTTGTGAAACGGGCCCCAGGTTACCTGAAATTTGCTTCTGTGACATATGCTCCAGCTTTATTTCGTCAAAGGTATAGGGTTATACAGTAGGCTGACGGTTGCACCATGTGAGAGTGGGGGAGGATTGGGGAGTCTTGAAAAGGACTGTAATCTTTCTTGAGCTTATAGTTCTAAAGAGAACTATAACAGCGGTTGGAGAGGAAGGGTAGTAGGAGGGGCTTGATGTTTTGAACAGGTAGACTATCCGCCGTCAGGAGTCAACCTGTTCGAAATGTCGAGCCTCCTGATAAAGGAAAGTCTACCTGTTCGAAATGAAATTGACAAGAGTAATGGTCAAAGAAGCAAGTGTGGTACAACTGCACTCCAACATCTCAAAATGGCCTTCACAAATGTAAAGTCATTTCTAAACTTTTAAATTTGTACCAGTCAACCTGTTATGACATGTTTATGTAAGTCTGTATTTTTTTCTCTCTCTTTCACTCTCTCTTTATGCTCATGCAGATCTATAACATTTTGTTTAAAAAACACATTTAAAGGTGTTCCTCCTATCCTTTGTTGTTTATTCTGTACATTATTGATACAGTTTCTGTTAATTGTAAATATCTAAACTTTATAGTTGGTAAATTTTTCACCTTTTCCTTTAATTTCAGTACCTGTGGCACACAATGGTCATCAAAAGTGTGGAGGATCAAAGAGATCACAACCTATGCATGGTGCAATACCAACACCAACCGTCTTGCCCACCGCATCACCATCTCCTCCGCCCACACCCCCTCCTCCGCCCACACCCCCTCCTCCAACATTAGAACTACCACCATCACCACTGCCGTCACCATCACCACCCCCATCACCACCACCACCACTGCCGTCACCACCACCACCAACACCACCACCACCAACAGATGGCATTCCAGCACAGGAGAATGGTGTAGGGGAAGGTGATGTTGAGAAAGACAATGGGGGTGCTGCTACCAAGGAAGGGCATGACACCGAGGCCCATTCTCTAGGGAAGACACTTCATCTACAAGTTCCTCAGTAGACGCCAAGGTTACCAACGATCTTGTAAGGGGTGCAGAGGGTGGTGCCAGCAGCCTACCACCAGTAACCCCTGGAATGAAGAATCTTCCAAAACCAGGAGATGAGGTTGGAGAGGAGAATGAGGAGGAGCTCAAGAATACATCCATCAACCCAGGTTGGTTTTGTTTTTAACTTTGAAATAGTGAGGAAGGCTTGACGTTTGTTACCTATAATTCGTCCTTGTTTTCACGAAGTGACGGTAGTGAGGAAAATCGTAACACAAAGTGAATGCAATTTTTTTTCACTACCGTCACTTCGTAAAAACAGCGACGAATTGCTCTTAGCTCTTAGCAAAATACATGTATATCTTTCATTAAATTTAACATTAATTACTGGTAAAGTACATGTATTTTTAAAGTGAGAAAGCATAGGTTATAAAATATGCTTCATTTCCTTAATATCCCACGTACTTACGTAGAGGACATGTTTATGACGAGCTAAATTAAATTTAAAGTGTGATTTCCCTGAAGATATGCAGGCATCCATGAGGATTTCCCCTTATTTGGGGAGGGAGACATAATTTTCTGTTTTACAGTACTATACTACATACATTCATTTTTACGGTGGTGTAATTCTGTTGGATTTTATTTTTATTGAATGCCTATCTCAATAAATTGAAAATGAAGCAAATTACCTATTGATGCCTGGAACTCATTATTACAAATTATTTGGCTTACTGTTCAAAAAGTATTTCAGCATTCCGCTTGTGACTTGGTTGTAGTACGGCTTTTTTTTACTTTGCAGAAATTTTTGTCATATTTTCAATTTTGTCTCCTATTTTTTATATTTTTTAGATGAGGTAGTGTCAGAGAAGTTTCTGGACGATGTAACCGATGTGATTAACCTGCGCTTGTTGGAGCGGATTGCCCGCAACTTCGACCTCACACAGGTAGCAATCGACAACCTGAAAGACTCTTTGTCGAATACTAGTCCAAAGAACATTGGATTCCACATTCTACAGGCTGTCCTCAAATATCAGGGACGCAAGCTGACATTCCGGCTTTTGTTAACAGCCATCAGAGACTGCCGTAACAAGAACGCTGCTGATAAGCTGATCGCTAAATTCAGGATTGACTTGAACCTCGAGGAAAGATGACAAGCAACTGGTTCAACATGTCCATAGATATGTAATAGAAAGTCCATCTGAAAAAGTGCATGACTCAGTTCAATAATGCACCTTCATTAGGAATGATGAGAGTTCAAATTGTGGAATAGTGTAAACACCTGACTTGTGATGCAGAGGTTATGGGTTCGATCTGTGGCATGGCACTTTATATGTTGGAACAAAAACAAAATAAAAAACAAGGAAAAAAAGAAAACAAACAAACGATATGATATAAGGTATGTTTACTTTAATAGCTATTGGCAACATGATATCAGATTGTTCTGTGTACATGTTGTAGGTGTTTAATGGCTGGGGCTGTTAAGGTCCTCTGCAAGTCGACCATTCAAACACTGTATGGAAGACAGTGTGATTTGTAAACAAGATGAAACAGGCATTGCATTTGCCGCGTGTATTCTCACATACAAATGGATTGAGTATGGGAGATTCTTGCATGCAGTACAAAATATAAATTACCTTTGTATAGATGTTGACAGTAATCTGCATGATGTATTGTTATTTTTACTGGGATCTGTGCACACCTCTCTTTGTACAGTACTGGCCGTGGGCAACTTGCCAAAGAAAACAAAATGAAATATGAAATATTGGTAATTGTAGTGTAAATATGAAATATTGGTATTTGTAGTGTATGGGAAGATATGAGTGTCTGCATGCCTCACCAGATGGAAGCTAAAGACTTGAAGGCTTGAAGAAGCAGATGAGAGAAACTAAATGTCCAAATGGACGCTAAATGATGACGAAGATGATGATGATGATAATAATATTTAGCTTTTATATAGCGCTTAATACAATGTCTCTAAGCGCTTTACAAATATACTATTACTCCGGTCATTGGATTCAGTTCTTGCCCGCACACACTGTGTGCACAATCTCCCATTTCCTGGGGAGCATTCCAGCTAGGCATTACTTGATGCTCAAAAGGAGTTTGACCAACAATGACGGTCGCATCCTACCAGGTACCCATTTAGCACCTGGGTGGATGAGTGTTCAGCATTTTGGTCATGGTGCATACATTGATGGCCCTCACATCATTTTTGCATACATGTGATGTATGTATGTGTGTTGAAGGGTTAATAACTAGCATTTGCTAGATAGTACAGTCAGTAGCTACGAAGCAGTGGGCTGTATAAACAAGTAACTTATTTTTGTACATACCGGGTAAGTGTTTTTGTATTCATATGTACCAGTAAAGTACTGTATGTAATTTAAGTTCCATCATGGAAGGATATAAATGAGCGTTACTTTTGTATGGAGTGGACATTGTTCATGGATACCGGTATTTGTATTCATTTGGATAATAAGAAAAAACACAAGAACAACTGCACAACTTTTACAAATATAAAAGAAGAAAACAAATTGAAATAAAATAGGAATGAGTAGATTTTGTCATATGATTGTAAAATGATTGTCAAGTGTTATTGACATGATATGAAGGTTGTTTTTACCACTCGTAAGGTCGAGATGAGGAAATGCAATGGCAAGAGAATTTTCTTTGTACATTATATGAGGAAATTCATGGCGTGGAGGAACTTTTCTCTGAGCAAAGATGCTAAAGAAATATGAAATAATATTCATGTATATAGTTCCAGGTTTGTTAAACAGTAGATAATGTGCTAATTAAGAGAGTGAAAAACATATGCCTTCTTTGGTCATACTCTGGACACAGTGCAAATCATTAAAAAGATGAGTTTTAGATTTGTAGATTTTCATATCTTGGACATCGGTAGTACCATCTACATAATGTACACAGGAGCTATGTAGATTTATGTTATGCTAATTAATATTTCTATGATGTTTCTGATAAATATGTTTGTCAATAATTGTGGACAGATATGTATAAATTGGTATGGATAGGTAAATGTTAGTGTATAGATATTAATCTGTAACAGTAATTCACTGTTTCAAGCAGAGATATGACGATACTGTAACTCAAAAAGTGCTCTATGCAAGTTTATGAAGGGACAGTTTCTTTAAGCAATATCAAATGTATTCTGGACAGATTCAAAAAACAATATTTAAGAGTTTTATGACATATACCTTGCTGAATATAATTTCATACAGTATATCGAGATTATGAAAAATTATATTATTATGATCATTATTTCATTAATATTGTGATAATTGTAGTCGTCACTTGGCTGACAGAAGGCCGTTAGCTCAAATTTCATGTCAAAATTGAAGCGCTAAGCAGAAGGGCGTTAGCACTAAATCGCCTCAAACTTTTATAAAACTGACTTTTTCTGAAATTTGTGGCCGTGTTCTACTATATTTGTTGCCGTGTTCTACTATAACATTTCTATTAGTCGTAAAGTTTTAAACCAATTTTCGGGGCGGAAAGTAGTTTAAATATTAAAAAAATCTTTAAATGCAAATAATTCGAAAAGTAGTTTTCGAGTCACTCACGCCCTTCTGCCAGCCGGGCGACGAATTGTGGATCATTCTTTTTTGGAGGGCACTTGAATGTTTTATTTGTCATAAACACCTTTGTTTTTGCCCAAATTATTATGCATTTATGATAGGCCAATATACCTTCCATGAAGCTTGTCTCAAATGTACAGCTGCAATGCTACCCATAACAGACGACATGTAACTCTATTCATTCTTACATGTAAACTTACTGTAGTGTAGTTACGTCCATCTCTACTGCCAATGTTAGTCGTGGAGACATGTGCAGGGCTATTCATTACAGTCTCCACCCATGTATTATATCATTTTAATGGTATATGTAAAAGTAATGCCCTCCAAAAAAGTAAAATGCAGAGATTTTGTGGCCTAGTGGGTACGTCACCTGACTGTGGTTCACCAGACTGTTTGGCCCGAATTCACAAAGGAGGTTTGTCGACAAAACCTAGGTTTATGTGCGTCATATGACGCGTTTCGATGCATTTCAGACCAAGGTTCAGACAAACCTTGGTCTGAAACACGTCAGAACGCGTCATATGACGCACATAAACCTAGGTTTGATGACAAACCTTCTTTGTGAATTCGGGCCAATGAGTACCACTGTTGCAAGACATTAATCTACATTTGCCACTCTCCACCCAGGTGAAGTAAATGTGGACCTCATTGGAAATTAGTCCTTGAAAGCTGTGAGTGCCTTTGAACTTGAAGACACCTTGAGTATCCCTTGGATGGATATGTGCGCTATATGAATGTAGCAATCAGTATGTGCGCTATTATGAATGTAGCAATCAGTATTTATATGCATTTTTCCCTCATTTTTGTACTTATTTTTATATGAACTTTTGTACTGAAAATTAGCAGTTAAAATAAATCATGTTTTGCATTATTTCGAATAAAATCATGAAATATTCACTGCAATTGATTTTACTTGTGATGAGCTATTTGTTTTGTATTCTCTAATCTACATGTATGAACAATAATATATGTATTTGTAATTCTTCAATTTACCCTTCCACAGGGTTCTTTTATTATCAACAATCATTTTCACAAAAGATCGATACATGCACCATTCTATGACTTGTCACATACACATTCAAACAATTTAATATTACAAAATAACCTCGGCCGCACAGCGACATATAAGATATTAAACTTGACAAAATATGTGTACAACAATTATATTACATTAAAATTATTCTCTTTAAAGCCCGTCTGTACTAGTTTGGCCGGGGGGGTTAGACCTCCCTGCAAGGTCTCTGACGGATGGTTATCTCATCAAATCAGCTCTCAATTAACATAAGTAAAAGGGGATCATGGGGACCAACATTCACCGATTAGGCACTGCAGGCCTGATAAAAACCCGATTTAAATCGGTTTACCAATTTTAAAAAATAAACAAAATCCCGATTTTTGTTTTCTTCCCGATTTAATAAAAAATAAAAAATAAATGTTTTTTTGTTACCAGATTTTTTTTCTTCCCTATTTTAGCCTGATTTTCTACATTTGGATGAACAGATTTCTTTTCTAACATTAATTGAGAAAAAGCGTTGTTATGACCTC